>OX465095.1:61518749-61656249 GCA_949987625.1 Chalcis sispes
ACACAAAGTAATTTCTTTCATCGAGAGAACAACGAAGCGCCGAAAATAAATCAACGTTCTAAGCGCTAAGATAAAGCCGCGCGTAATAAGCGTAAAACCTTCGATATCGCTCTTCTTTGCCATATCGACAACTCGTCTTCATTTATTAGACCGAAATAAACGGACGTTATAAACTCGCTCCTATTAATCAGTCGTTTTTGGAGGGATCGAGACTCGAGTCGTTTAGCTTCCTTAAACCCTTCAACCCATAAGTCGCGACGACGAAAAAACTTTAACGTCCGCAATAATGCTTTCAATACCTTCGTCTGCTTTATGAGGTTCGATAAAAAATAAAAAAAAAAAAAAAAATAAAAAAAAAAGCACTCGTTGGCTTTCCTGTTCGCGAACGGCGTGTAACACTTTTTCCGAATGCAGATTTATGAACTGCGTGCCGCGCTCTTTTCTTTTAAGACGATATTTTTATCTTTTTGATTATTGTATGGGTATGATGTAGTTTAAAGAAATTAAATAATTTTACATTTATCTCTATCGAAATTTATGCAAATATATACATATATTTTGTCAATTTTTAACTACATACACTGGCTCAAAATTGATTGATAACTTTTTCTTATGTATTACGTGTATAACGTTGAATGAAATATTATTAACATTTTTTAAATAAATCATTGTTTTACAACTGAAATAATAATTCTACTCTTTGAAAACGAAAATAAAAAAATAAATCATTTTTGGTATTTTATTTTTCATCGACGTTCTCTATCGCGAAGATTTTCAATTTCTATAGCGCACTAAACCACAATTGTTACCATAAAACGAAATTAGTATGAACGATGTATAGTATCTCAGATACAATTTAACACGTATTTTTCTTTTTTTTTTTTTTTTTACGAAATACATCCCGCAAAAGGGAGACAATAACACGTAAACCATACGTATACTCACATACACATGATACACGAAGTTCGAGAAAGAACGCGAACAAGAGAGACAGAAAGAGAGAGAGAGAGAGAGAGGATCGGGAAAAGGGAGGAAGAGCTTATGTATAGAGCCAAGAAGGAGCACGGGTAGCAGACATTTCGCGCAGCCGGCGTTAAAGTCAAAGTTAAACTTTACACCGTTTCGAGAAGGGGGAGTGAGAGGTGGGGAAGGGAGAAGCGACGGAAAGAACGTGATCGTGCCATGTGTGATGCAAAGCGCGTCCGCGCCGCCACGTATTATGAGTACTTGAAAAGCACGTAATCGCGTCCGCCCCTTTTTCGTTATGGGTGTACGTTGAGAGAGAAAGAGAGAGAGAGAGAGAGAGAGAGAGAGCGTAAGCGGGGACTTTCTCGCAGTAAGAAGTTTCGACGAGACGCGCGGCCTTGTGAGGTCGCGAGCTCACGTACAACGTTTCGTACGTATACATATATATATACTTATGTATATAAACTACGTCGTGACGGTGTGCTTAAGCTTTTCGGATTGAGAGCGTACATTGCGGATTTTGTCAAGCCACCGTGTAAGTTGCGGTGGTCGGAGCAAGCGCGGTCAAGAAAGGAAATAGGCCTTCGCGAGAGAATGAAGATGCGCGCGCCCTACCGTTGTAATATATATTTCTGTATATCTGTTTTTTGTTCTGTATTTTTGTAATATCTATTTGTAATACGTATTTTTCCAGAAATAAGAAGAGAATTCTCGTTTCTACGGCAGTTAACATCTGTTGCGGATTGTTGTTTAGGGAGCAGCGCTGCGCGAAATGGAACATTTTTCTTCTTTTTTCTTTGCGCGATGTTCCTTTTCGATTGTGCTGTTCTTTGTTTTAGCGATATCTGGTTCGAAAATTTTAATACTTTTTTGAGCGTAAATTTGCTCCATCGTAAATTATTTTTTGTCTTTAACATGGTATTGATAAAATTTTTTATCGCATTATTTTAATATCCGAAAGGTAATTAAAAATGATCATATTACTTGAAGCATACTTTGAATTGAAAAATTTTTAGAAAAATTTTACAATCATTCTTCTCTTTTTTACCATATCTCTCGTACATTCTCCCATCTACGTCTGTTCTCGGTCGTACGTTCGGTTTCCTCCCCACGCCGTCGCTCGGCCTCCAGCAGTACTCGTATATAAGTTTCTCTCGGCATCCTCGCACTCATCCGTGCAGATATGTCGAAACCCGCACGGGTTTATTGCCGCAGCTTTAGCTCGTGGTACATTGATTTAATGCGCTAGTAATTGGGCCATTTCTCTCTCCCTCTCTCTCTCTCT
Source organism: Chalcis sispes (assembly GCA_949987625.1). NCBI lineage: Eukaryota > Metazoa > Arthropoda > Insecta > Hymenoptera > Chalcididae > Chalcis > Chalcis sispes. The sequence continues at coordinate 61,521,001 of OX465095.1, forward strand.
CTCTCTTTTCTCATTCTCTACGAGAAACCAATGGGGCTGGCCAGTCCTCGATCTCAACTACTACCTCGTCGCAATCGCCGCCTTTCACGTAGACACGCACGCGCGCGTCTCTTTTTCCGTTGGTCCAGATGACGGCGTTCTATATCGAGCACGAAATACAAAGAGAAACGGAGGAAAACGAGAGGATACGGAAGGCGTGAGGAAAATGGAAGAGTTTATTACCGGCTTTATTGCTCCTTGAGAAAAAGAGAGAGAGAGAGAGAGAGGGAGAGAGAGGGAGAGAGAGAGAGAAAGGGACAAGTCTTATTCTTCGAGACTGGACAATTATTAAATTGCAAATATCGCACTCCCGAGAGAAAAGTAAAAGCTGGTATATGGAGAATGAGATATAGAGAATGAGAGATAGCGAGAGAAACAAGGAAACTTATACGTATGTTCTTATATGCGATTTAACGCTCCAATCGCTAATGCGTCTCAGTGATTTAATTAAAGGGCCCCCGATACGCTTTGGGACTTCAACTCTGTGTATACTTATTGTATACGTGAGTATAAACATGTACTGGTTTATGTGCTGCTGTACACAAGCCGTACTGATAAATTGAAATATACTTTCGTCAGTAAAAGTTAATAATAATTGATTTTTATTTTATTTGGTACCGGTAAAAACACCTAAAAGTATTTAGGTTTATAGACCTTTTTTGTTTTAGTTTTAAAAAATAATAAATATAAAAAGTTTATCCTATGAAGAGTATCGCGTACAATGCCGTAATCACATTTTTATTACGGTTCGAATTTTTAAATATTATTATTTCAAAAACATGTTGTTAATTTATTTCCATTTATAAAAAAATATAACACTTTGTATTAACTTATATTTTATCAAATGTATTGATATTTTTCTTAAATTAAAAAAAAAAATCATTATTTATGAAATCCATTTCCATTATCCATTTACTTATTCTAGATTTGAATATATTTTATAAGATATTATTATTACATTATTTAATATATTTCTCTAAATAATGTAAGAAATTATTATTACATTATTTAGAGAAAATAAATGACGTTATCTTAATTGCTATTTTTTGTAAATAAAAATTACAAAACAATAAAGAAATCAATTATCTTAATATTCATTAACAGAGGCTAAAGTTCAAAAACAATGTCGGCATACTAAACCCAAAAGCATTCGGCGAGATATTTTTATGGCTAAATACTTGCCTTCAAGATATTACCCACATTCGAATAGAAAGGGAGACAGAGTAAGAGAGATATAAGCAGAAATACGCACAATATGGAGAAAGAGACAAGGTTATACCTAGGGCGATATGTGCAAGAGGATAGCAGCCGCGAGAAAAGCCACCGAGGAATGTTTCGACTCCGTCGTAATATTTGGCTTTAAATCATGTCCCTGTCGTCGGTGAGAGAAACCATCCGTTTCATATATATATATATATATACACGTTTTTACCCTCTCTCTCTTCTCGGTCCTCTCGATAAGTTAACGTATATACAGAGCACGTGTGAGAGAACGCGCGCACGTTCTTTCGACGTTCCCCTAGACTCTCGCTTTCGCGCAGCCAACTTATGAACTATCCCTCGTGCGCTTTGAAAAAGAGAGAAAGTGTAAAAGAAGGTGACGGGGAGGAGGCAGACACGAAAAGTTTTTCTTCTTCTTTTTTTTTTTTTTTTTTTTGTTTTTTTTTTTCATCAGTCAATGCTTTACGCTCCTTTGCATATTTGTACGTATAGGTACGTGTTTGAAGAGTCGCGCGCGCGCGCGCTAAGTCAAGGCTCGTAACTCATGATTAATGACGTTTCGATTGTTCGCGCGCCTACCGTGTATTCCTCTCCCTTCCTTCTGGTGAGACTTATTGTTCTTGTATTATATAATCCATCCTGTCTTTTGAAGAATGGGATGCGAGCTTTGTCGGATAGATTTATTGCTGAAATTTTGACGATTTACATCGCGATGAATTTAATTAGTTACGATTGATGTTGTCAATGCGCGCTTTTCAATTGTGGAATAAGTAAAATGAGAATTCGTTCGAGAATATTTTCTCTTTAAAAACAGTGTAATCGATATTTTTTTATTTTCATGTATATGAATATACAATGATACGTTAATAAACTTATAATTTACAAGATTTTAGGCTTTTTAGTTTACTTCAAAATATTAAAAAAACTGCATAAAGAGACACTATCATTATATAAAAAATATGTTTATTCTATTCTTTATCAAATCTACCTTATACATTTATTGATTTCTTTACGAAGTTGAATTAGGTATAAAAATTTAAAAAATAGAGAAAAAAATACGATTTAATCTATTATTACAATTTCGATAAACAATACATATTGTTTGGTAAATGATTGCAAAATATATATCACAACAAAATAAAAGTATAACTTATAAACTCAGTAAAAAAATATTGACTTCCGCCAAAGAATAAAATCAGAATATCCTCTTCTACCATTTGGCTACCCGAGCGCAAGATTAGGCTTACGCGGACAATTTACTGCCGCGATCTCATTCACGGTTAAGGCTTTCACATAAAAGCTTTTTCCTGTAAGCTGCGACACGGTCTTTTGAACGAGCTTTTGATTTTCTTTCTTTTTTTTTTTTTTTTTTTCGAGGGGCGCAACAGTCTAACGATGAGCTTCAGTTTTACCTTTCATTGACCTTGTAAACTTGCTCGGAAAATATTTGATTGCGCATATTTACGGAATAATGTTTAAGTACTTTATGTATCGTCATTAATATTTTTGCATTTTTTTCAGGTATCGAGAGGAGGCACTTTGTTGGACGGACCGGTGAGTATATTTTATCTTTATTTACAACTAATATATCTGTCAATTAGATATTAAAAAAAAAACAATTTAACTTGTACGCAAAAGAGAATACTTTTATTTTTGATAAATGTATGTTATTGTATAAGACGGTATCCTTTAATCAATTGTTCTATTATATTTAATATCAAATACAAAACTTTTAATTGTGAAAAAAGATTCTTTGACGTACAATATTAATCAAATAATAAACTTACGATATCAAAATATGATACGAATGATCTTTATTAAAAATAAAACGTTAAACTAATCATCGACAAACGGCATATTACTCGATAAAAACGATCGACCGCATAATTTCAATCAATAACCCAAGAATTTCCAATCGATCATTTCTTGATTGGCAAGCACATAAAATATAAGCCCTCGCTCGCGCGCAAACGTTAACTATTTCCGTCATAATAAATTAGATAATTAGCCTAGCGCGAACAAGCTTAACCATGACAGCTTGTATAATACACGTAAAAATTAACCGCTCGGGCTCTCGCGTTAACGAATCGATTTCGCGATCCGTTCGTTTCGCGATTATATATATATATATATATATATATATATATATATATATATATATATATATACATATACACGCGAAGCTTTCTCTCGCTGTAACTTCTTAACGACTAAGCCGTGCGCTATGATGTTCTCGTTAAACCTAATAATCGCTCGTAGATCGGTCGTTACGGATCGGTATATATATATACGGCGCTGAAGAGGATGAGGAGCATGTTTATATATGTGAGACAGAGCGAGAGAGAGAGACAGAGAGAGAGAGCAATGGAGGAAGGTCGAGACGGCCGAGGTGAAGTATTAAAGAGATGTATTAGACGAGGGAAAAATAATTATGATTTAATAAGGATTACATGCGATTCATCACGACGTGATAAAGAGCGCTTTTCCCATTAATGATGGTTTGCGCGGTTAATTTTATTTCGAATGCCATCGAAATCATAAGTTCGCGTACATATTTTTACCTTTTTAAAATAAGCGGTAATTACTTAAAATAAATTGTTTACGGTAATAAAATAGTAATTGAAATTAAATGATAAATAGTAGCTGATTATTTTTAGATATCTTATTTACTTATAATTAATTGACGATAAGTATCGAAATAAAAAAAAAAAGGTTTAAGCGATAAAAATAAAGGATAAAAAATCTACGGAAATATTAGTACAAATCTTTATAAATGATTTTAAATTAACATTTTTACATAATTTATATATTTATATGGAAATTGATTTTATACAGTAGATCTAGACTTAGAAATTTATATTTAAAGTTTTTATTTTAATCAAACGATTAAAGTTTCTAATTCATATCGGAAAAAATTACTTACATATAATTTTATATTCTCAACATAAGTTTTGTGTTATTCCAGTACTAAATATTTTCGTAAATTTATTGTGACTTCTACACATTAACAAAATCCATCGATGAAAATGTACAAAATCACCCATAATTCAAAAACTTTGGCCAACGACACCCTTAACAAAAAGCTCAACAAGTCTCCACCAGCGAGAAAAGAAACAAAACGAGCGAGTCGTTACATACCGCGAAAGTATAGCCACGATAAAGCTTAAGATACACTTCACGGAGGTTCTTTCCAAGCAAGAGCGAAAGAGAGAGAGAGAGAGAGAGAGAGAGAGAGAGAGAGAGAAAGGGAGAAAGAGAAAGAGTGAGAAAGAGGCATCTAAGAACAAGAAGAAAAGCAACCACGCCGGAGGCGAGCGTACACCCAACGAAGCGAGGTGATTGATAGGGGCAGATTGACGCGACGACGACGACGCTATTCCATTGTTCAAAGCCCGCGCTCGCGCGCGCTCCGAGTCTTCTTACGCGCGTCGGATGAACGTAAATCAATCGAAACAGCCGCGACTTCGTCCTCGCGCACTTTGCTATGTGTGTGTGTGCGTGTGTGTGTATATATATATACGCTCGAGACATGTATGACGGACGGCTTGCTTGGAAAAAATAATTATTTCACGGTGTGAGTGCAGATTATATAGTTAATCTTTGGCGAACTTGTCGCCGATTACGAATATTTTTGTTTTTTTTTTTTTTAAATTCCATGTTGTTTTATTAAAATGAATTTTTAGAAGATCGTATGAAAATTTTATTATTATTTTTTAAATCCTGTAATTAATGAATAGAAACTGAAATGGAAATTTTTTTCAATATTTACAGTTGAAATTAAAATTTTCAACCACGATCTTTATAAATTATATTTCTACCGTTGGGATTAAAAATTAATTTTCATATGCTTATATTAATTACGTATATAGAATAATTTTGAATAAGTTAAATTAATTAAAAAAAAAAAAAAAAAAAAAATGAAAAGTTTAACTTTATAATTCGCAGACGTTGATAACGGTATGCAACTGTTGAAAATTATTAAGTATTCTTTTGTTTTTTTTTTTTTTTTTTTTTTTTTTTACTTTATACAATATTTTTCAGCGCTATCTTAAAAAATTTATTTTTTAATCTCTGTCCGCATCTTTATTATATTCTGATTTAGGCAATTTGTTATTCTTGTGCTCTTTTGAAATTTTTTTAATTGTTCGTTATTATCTATAATCAAAATCAGCTCTAAAATAATTCACATTTTAATTTTAATTAATGACTAAATTATAACAAAATTAATCTACACCGAATGCGTTAAACATTTAAAATACTCAAATTTAATAAAGCCTATTAAATTTCATGTTGAAAATTTTAATAATTAATAGAGATTAATGAGATACAATTACATATCTAAATCGAATCTAAAAACAAAAATGTCTGCGCGACCGAACAATTACGCGCGTAATGAGCTCATGCCAAAATAATTTATTGCCCCGTTTGCACGCGAAACGAGAAAAAAATAAAAGAAGCGCGAAGAAGAAGGTAAGGAAAAGGAGCACTTGATCGAATGTAAAGCAATTTAATTACACGAGAAAGACGCGCGAGAATAATCTTATTCTCTCTTGCTTTAAATACTCTATTATCGCGCTTAAAAAAGACGAGCAATAAAGCTGCATGTATGTGTGTATATATATATATATATATATATAAGCACCTTAAAAAATTCTTCCAGAAAAAGTGCAGAATATTTAAAAAAAAAAAAAAAAAAAAATAAATAAATAAATAAATAAAAATACAAAAATAAAGAAAGAAAAATAAAATAAAAAAATCAAGGAAAGAATGAATAAAACAACGATAGCGATTGCGGCGGCGGACGCGGCAGCGATGAAACGAAAAAAAATGAGAAAGAAGAGAGCGAGGAAAGAAAAAGATAGAGACAGAGAGAAAGAAAAAGAGAGGGAAAACGAAAAAGAGACAAGTGAGGGAAGGGAGACGTAATTAATGGTGGCAGGAGCAACAGCAGCAGCAACAGCAGCAACGGCCAAGAAAGAAAAGGGGGGTAAGTGCATAGGAGACGCAAAAGAGAGAGAGAGAGAGTAAGAGAGAGAGAGAGAGAACGTTGCCGCAATTAACTATAAACGATCGGACGCTAATTGCAAACAGCCGAACCTTCGCGCAGTAATTAATAACACGCGTGACGTTATCAGCTCGGCCCCTGTCCTGCCCCTAAGATCTTCCCTTACCCACACCCTCTATCATCCTCTTATTCTTTTTTTACCTATCGCTTTCTATCTCACCTCTCTCGCTCTCTTTCTCTCTCTCTCTCTCTCTCTCTCTCGTTCTCGGTTAAATGCACGACCCGCAAAACGCGCTTCTTTTACTTAACCTTCGCTTTTCGCCTTTGGTTTATCTCATGTACTCTCTCCCTCTCTTTCCTGCTCTCTCGGTCTTTCGTTTTTTTTTCTTCGCCATCTTTTTCTTCGGTAATGAGTTAGCGCGGCCGTGATGAGACACTACTGGTATATAGTAGGAGAGCAAAACGAGATAACGCTGAGAGTATAAGAAATTCAAATGAGTTGCTTCTTGAGGTGTCGCTTCGATGTGATATCTCGGCTGCCGGTAATAGCTTTTAAATTAACGATAAGCCGCAACTATTAATTCTTTTTATTTTCTTCCTCACTTACAATCCCTATTGATATAAATTATTTTTAGAACGTAAAATTTTTCGGATCATGGTTACATTTGACAATATTTAATTATATATCCAATAGTTATAATTTTATTTATAAGGTGAAAATTAACGACAAATCAGGTGTAAATCAATTTAATTTGAATAAAAAGTAGCGCAATTCTTAGGAGCGTTGTAATTTAGGAGATAATACGTTCTCATCGAGCACCGATAAAGCGAACGAAGCCAAAGCAAAGAAAGCACAGATATAAAAATCTTTTTTATCTCGCTGCGTTTAAATTACTCGCATCGTGTAAATACGAGTCGAAGGAAAGAATAAAACGCATCGAAATTTTTCAAAGACTATACGGACAAGCGCGCCGTGTGATACAACGTCATCTCGTGGAATTTCGTAGCCGCGCGCGAGTTCGCTTTATTTTATTTTTCCATCGAGTCCAGCCTCCTCTTACTCACAAGTTCTTCGATAAGATCGAGACAAGCCGATAAGACAAGTCTGCTCGTTGCCCGAAGAGAAGAGCGATTGCGCATCCTGGTAAGGGAAAGAGAGAGAGAGAGAGAGAGAGAGTGGGAGAGGGAGGGAGAGAAGGAAAAAGAACAAAAAGTCAGGCTTCGCAAATTGGGCCGCGATCGGCGGCGCTGCTGGTCAATAATTATTAGGGGCATCGATTAAACGCGTCGTGCCTTGCGCGCTCAACTTGATTGATCTCCGATCGTACGTCGATACGATGTGGTGCTGTGCTCGCTATGAGGTAGGACGTGAATTTTATATGTGTAACGGGTATATGTACGATGTTAACCTACACACTTTAAAGCGTCAGATGGTCTTTTACCAAAATATGAGTTTTTAACGTTAATATCGGCGTTAATTTTTTCATTATTGCCCAAAGCATGTGAATATTCTTTTGTAATATTTTTAAAAAGTTTAAAATGACATTTAACGATAAGTTAATAAATAAAATTTTGTTATAGATCAAAGCTTTGTTTATGAAAAATTTTCATGTAAATCGACGATATTTATAAAATTGCGTCGTATCAAGAGCGTTTTCTTAAGCGTAAAAGGAATTCCAAAAAAAAAAAAAACAATAAATTTTTTCTTCCCCAAGGAATGCGCATTACGCCATAACTATAACAAAAAAAAAGAAAAAAAAATACGGTACAAAAAAACACAACGCTTAACCGTAAGTCAATCCGTGAACAAAAAGCGACGAAACAGAAGTAATCAAGCTGTGCATTTTTTGTCTTCTTTCTCTCTCTCTCTCTCTCTCTCTCTCTCTCTCTCTTGGTTTCCTTTTCCAAAAGCATCTCCGATTTAACTGGATGTCGTTACGATGCTTCTTGGCATTGTTGTCGTCAGCGACGAACCGCTGGCAGTTCGTCGTTCGATCGAGGCTTCACCTCCGCTTTTCAACTCTTTCTTTCTCTGTCTCTTTCTCTCACTCTCTCTCTCTCTCTCTTTCTCCTTCTCTCTTACTTTTTCTTTCCCAAGTTCTTTCTCTCTCGTTCCTTCGAACTCGCCATCAGCATCATCGTGCTTTGCCGATCCGATGCTATATTTATTGTATCGAAGAGAAAGAGAGAGAGAGAGAGAGAGAGAGAGAGAGAAGAGCCGCCGCATTCCACGCGTATGCGCCGCCACCGTAATGAGCGGTCTCCGGTCCTGTCCATCTTTCCGTCCGTGGTCCGCCTTGTTCGATCTTCTCTTTCTTCTTTCAATCCTCTTTTCTCATCCGTCCTCTCTCTCTCTCTCTCTCTTTTTCTTTCTCGCTCTTTCTCTATCGTTTTCGACGAGGACCTCATCACTATAGAGAACGGCTAAACTGCAACGCCAATTCTCGTATACCACCACCTTTGCCAACGATCTTCTCTTTACTCTTATACACCACTTTTATTTTTTTAGTTTTTTATTTTTTTACTTTTTTTTGTTACATGCCGATATTTTATCGGAGAAAAAAGTAGTTTTACAAATTGAAGAATATATCGCTGATTAGAGGGCTGAAAGTATGTTATAAAAGTTGTTGGATTTTAATTGGATTGCAAGTCATGTAACTTTAAATACAACGTGTTAGGTAACTCCTTAGTTGAACTGATAATGTTTCTATATGTATCTTGATTGAATTTATCAACAGCGGTTGATATTATCCGTGCACGTTAAGATACCACATGTTTGAAGACTTAATCCGCCAATTAATTTTACATTAATTAAATTTTAAAGAAATATTGAATATTTTAAGATTTTTTAATTTTTATCGCTTTTTGTAAAAATTAATGGTAAAATAATCAATTGTTATGAAAAAATTTCATTCGATTTAAAAAAAAAATGTATCATTTTGTTCTAATTTGTAATAATTTTCAACTCTCCAGAAGTAAATTAGAATTTCTTTCGCATCAAATTATCATTTCAAGTTACAAATGTCTGCCTGTATTGTAGCTATAATTATTATAATTTTTCTTCTGTTTAACAATAAATTGTATTCTAATTATTTCTTAAATTATTATAAATAATTAGGCGTTTCAAAATGTTACAAATTTTAATATGTATCAAATACAATAAATTACAATAAATTAAAATAATAACTAAAGTATAATTAATTTTTTTTTGCGTAAAAATAATTACAAAATAAACAAAAAAAATTCTAACATTTTCTTTTTTTTTTTCTTACGTTTTTTTATCAAACATTAACGTACCGTAAACAAGCGCTGACTTAAAAACGAGTCTTTCAATTGCCTACTTTTGATGAGCCATCGCGTAAAAGCTTTGAGTGCATAAATTGTGTCGAATTGGTCGACTTACTGAAGTTACGGCCATTAGTTCAAGTTAGAATGAATTCAGAGAAGCTACTAAACGTTGCGATAAATACTTACATAAATATTTTTTTACCGATATAATAGCTTCGTTAAATAATTTTAAATTTATTAATACAATATATTTAGTTGGTGATGTATTGAAAATGTTATTTATTTTTCATATTCCGTTTAATTGTATTATTTCGTTAATCATTAAATTTTACATTTTCATTTAATATTTTGAAACGCTTATTTACTCATTCTTATTGAATCTCCCGATAAAATTTTCAATTGCTTTAACGCATTTCTAACACGGACGATAAATTATATCGAACACAATATACTCATTTATTCCTTTCATGCAAATTATCAAGCGAGAAAATATATATATACATATATATATATATATATGTATATATACACATAAACAAAATCGCTGTACCAATTCCGCGAGAAAATTAAGTCTTTCAATGTCCGATTATAGTGAGTTTGTATATATACCTATATACAATATACTTGTCGGTAAAGCTTAAGAGTCATGTATATATAAACTTAAGGGTAACGCGTAAAGGAGAAAGATAAAAGACTAGCGCGCGAAATGAGTATATACACATACGCACAAGTGTGTGGGTATACATACTCACGCGTCGAGTGGGCTTTCGCGCTTATCGATTCAAATCGCGTGCAGCGCTTATATGAATGACCGAATGAAAGAGTGTGGGCTCTCTCGAGAAAAAGAGAGAAAAAGAGAGAGAAAGAGAGAGAGAGAGAGAGAGAGAGAGAGAGAGAGAGATAGAGAGAGAGACAGAGACAGACAGAGAACAGGTGAGTGTGCCACCGGTTGAATGAGAGAAGCCCCCGAAGGCGATCGCGAACGCATTTGTGTGGCTTCTTTACCTTCTCTTTCTTCTTCTTCGCTCTCCGACGTGAATCTTACCATCCGTCGCGTTTTATATCGCGTGTGTCTATGTAAGTGTGCACGTGCCCGAAACTCTTTTATCGGACACCTCATTTTTACGCGCGTGTCCGTGAATATAACTCAATTGTACGCTCGTGGCTCGATCTTACGCGCGTGAGTGTATTTTAAGACGCGTCGAGTATTTTGAATTAAAGCTTTATCGATTATATTATTGGCTAGAATGCTGCGTTTTTTTATATATATATATATATATATATATATTTTATTGTCGCTTGAAAAATGTATCGCATTCAACCGATAATTAGAGTTGTCATGTATATTTTTTAAACGATCATTTATAATAAAATATATTGATTTAAATTTAAGTTACCATGTAATTACTTTATTGAATAAATTTCACAATCATTGGATTATTGGATTAATTATCGGTATACCTATTTATTTTAACGTCTTAATTACACAAAATTAGCATTTTTAATCAACTTTATCAACAAAAGCTCTTTTCATTTCATCTTTCGTATTCGTAGTCTTCAATATATTTTTACCTAATAAAGTTAAATATCATAATATAATCGAGAATTTAAAATTGTTATTATAATACAAATACATTTTTTTAGATTAAAAGCTATCGACAACACATAAAAATAATTAATAAAATCCGATTTTGAGGTTCTATTTTTACTATACCTAAATATTTCTTGCTGATTTCCAATATCCATCCAGTTAGAAAAAGCTCCAAGTAATTTTTGACGATCAATCGATCGATTTCTCTTCTCAAAATAAAGGGAACCCACGCAAATGTGTGACAGAAAACACGCACGTATTATATACAAAAAGGAAGAAAGCTAAAATAAATAAATAAAAAAAAAAAAAAAAAAAAAAAGAGCGGGAGACATAAAACTTGGAAACGTCTCGTCTCCGTCGTCGTGCGTTGTACTTTGATAAACGGAATCCCGAGTAAGGATTCCCCTTTCGCACAAGTAGTTTGGCAAAAATTTTTTGGATCGAGGGAATGTTGACGCGCGAGCTATTAGAGAAAGAGCGGAGCGTTTCTTATTCGTTTCATCGCCCCTCTTTTTCCGTAGTCCAGCTGCGGAGAGATAGAGGGCCCATAAAACGAGATCTGAATTAATCAATGAAAGAATAGCGCGCGTGCGCGCGAGAGAGAGAGAGAGAGAGCGATCGGTTAAAAAGAAACGGATGAACGAGAAGAGAAAGGTATAGTATACAGAAGGAGGACGAAAGCTTGTGTTTACCGCGGCGGAAAGGCTAATCGCGTGCCCTCGCGTGCTTTTTGTAAAGAATAGCGCGTGTGCACTTCGCGCGATCTCGTTTTTTTAATCCGCAAAAACGTGGAATAATCGACGAATCCGTTCTCTTCGAATTCGCCGAGCTTGTGACGCTTTTCTTGCGCGAGTCTCTCAAGAGTGGCGATCGATAAAGCAAAAACGATTTTTGGTCGAACGTTGCCGATCGTTTCTTTTTTATTTTTCTTTTTTTTTTTTTTTTTTTTTTATCTTTTTGCAGATGTAATTAGTCGCGAGAATTCGCGAACGTTTGCGCGAATTTAAATTTTAATGGATGGAGTAATACGTTTGAATTATGTCAGATTATCGCTATACATGGAATTTTAAAGATTTCCTTAAATATATGAATTATTAGGGTGCGTTTACATGAATTCAATGGGATTCTTTGTTTTGTATTGTTGGCTAAGAAACTTTCATCTTTTATTAATTGGAGTTCAACAATCGAATAAATATGAGTATATTTTTAGATGATTTATTTACATTAGTTTTATACTTAATGTTTTTTATTGAATATAAAAAGTATAAAATTTAAGCCATATTTAGTTATACATATAAAACGAATCATTCTAATTAATTTATTTATGCACCTATTTATTTCGTATTATTTGAAATCAGTATACAAATTTTATTTATTAATTTGTTAATGTACGTAACCGTAAGTGAGTACTTTTCAATTATTATTTATATAATATTTAAAAAAATTAATATATACGTTAAAGAAAAAAAGTGAAGCAAAAAAAAAACTTATGAAAAATACATCGAATTACATAACCGCGTTAAATGAACAAATATATATATGTATAAGAGTAGGTAAACAAATGAAGTAACTCAGTCAGGGAGCAAGGACTCCGTAGCTAAGAAATCTTGTGCGCTCATCAAAGGTACATACATATATACTTGACGCGTCGTTAACTCAGTTCGAAAGCGGCATACATCTTCAACTAGACTATTGCGCCGCAGCATCTGCAAAAACCAATTGATCTCTTGCGCTCTTTCTTATACATGTACACATGTATATTTATATATGAGATTCAAGAATTTCCGTACAAGACGTTTTCGCGTGTTTTCACAGCGTCATTACACGCTCGATATACGCGGCCGCTATATACATGTATATATATTTATATATATATATATACAGTTTCGCGTCAACTCCGGGGAGAGATCAGTCAAGCCGATTCTTTCGCGCTCTGAAGAGACAAGTATAGTCCGCAGGTGGGACGTCGGCGGTGTACGCGTTATGTATACACGTGTAGCGCGAGACAAAGAAAGGTTGCTCTGAAAATATCGAAAGATTCTTTGAAAAGTCCTTTCTCTCTCTCTCTCTCTCTCTCTCTCTCTCTCTCTCTCTCTCTTTCTCTCGGACTGTACAACATCCCTCGTTCCTCTTCGTTCAAAACGACGACGAATGGCGAGGTAAAGGAAAGAGGGGGCAAGAAAAAGCTCGGACTCGCGCGCGTGCAGCCAATCAGCAGGTGGTACCCGCTCTTAACGAGGAGATTCCGAGATTCATTCTTTATCCTTCGACGGTAATCGGACGCTCGTAAAGAAACGTCCCGAGTTACGGCTGCTGGTGCTACTGTGCGCACGTCTGTGTGTGTGTGTGTGTATGTGCGCGAGAGTAGCTATAAGCTCCATGGATCGTCTTTCTTTCGCCGGCGAGTTCGTTTTTTCTTTCACGATCGTCCTCCGCACGGAGACTTGACTATTTTCGTTTCTTTTTCTGTCTCTTTTGCTCCGACGTTTGGTTGATAGCGCGCGAATGCACGTTTCGCTTGTTTCCGGTACTGTGCCCCGATACAATCGAATGGTTTATAATCGTTTAGAAAGAAAGGTAAATATGAGTAAGCTTGTCATTGTTAAATTGGGTTTTAAGAACGTTGTCGATCGTAAAATTAGCAATTACCATATGTCATAAGACAAATTAGGATTGCGTAAGAATCAATGGCGCGAATACAGCTAAGAAAATAATTCATCTGTCGTGATATTGTAATTGTAATGAAACCTTTAGGAATTAAAATAACTTCGAGAAGATCACTCTGGAATGATTAACAATTTTTATGCTTCGTTTGAAATAATTATTGTATCGATATAATGTTTTTTTTTTTTTTTTAACTATGATATTGATTGAATATTAATGATCAACAATTTGACTATCTTGCTAACATTTCGACGAATTCACTGTCAACGGTAAAACAAAAAATCCCTCTATTTTGGCAACAAATACTTCTTTTTAATATACTGGGAAACAAGGCAAAAACAATGTAAATTATTTCTTGTAGTCGATGACAAACAACGATGTGTTTTTTGAATCATTTGTCTTTATACATCAAGTTTGATTTTTCTCTTCTTTAAATCATTCGCAAATCTATACAACAGCATTTTATCTTGTTGCAGATAAGCGATTTTACGACGAGCGTATATACAATGCATTGTCGCGTATAGTGTAGTTTAATTGACATTGGATTTTTTGCCGCCTTTGAGTAAGCGTGTGTGTGATTGTCTGATATCGCTTATATATATATATACATATATATATATTTTTTTTTTCATTCTTTTTACGATACTTCAACTCCGTTCTCATTCTTTTTCTCGTATCGTTTATTTTCTTTCACGGAATAAACGTTGGTACGCGCATAGGTATACATCGCGCGCTTATATATTTAAAGGAAGATGAAACGAGGGGAACACACATCATGCGCGCGTGTTTTGCGTCGGTACGCGAGCAAACGTTTTCGCTGTACGTCGCGCGACGATACTTTTATTTTTTTGCCCGTTGCGCACGTGCGCGCACGCGCTTACGTGTATGTATGTATATATACATATATATATCCTTGCGCGCGCATACTTTTGTAAGAGACGTTATAAAAGAAAGAGAGAGAGAGAGAGAGAGAGAGAGAGAGAGAGAGAGAGCGGATTCTTGATCTTGTTAAGCTGATCGATTTCTTTCGGCAAGGCATTGGCGATCTTTAATTGATTTTAATGATAATTGACAAGAGTCCAAATTGTTCCCGTACCTTGACTACTCCAAATGACATTTGTGTACCGTTGTTTGTGTACTCGTTTATTTACTCTTTGCTTCGCATATACGAGAATGCTACGGGTGTAGCAAAAAAAATTGTTCTTCGAATCAAATTCTACGGTACGGGTAGAGGAAAAAAAAAAAAAAAATAAAATACTGTTTGAAATGATTTCGTACAACGTAATTATTTATATTTGTTGAAAAAAATGTTATTATCCGATAAAGTAATATTGTTTGTTTAATATTAATAAATAAATAAAATAATAATCAATAATATTAACCGCAAAATATATTTTAATTATCAATACATACATAATGCGATACGATAATCAACGTACAAAAATGTTATCGTTTCCATAGCAAATATCAATCGCTTCGCTATAAAATATATCATACGTTAATCTTATTAACCGATACGCATAATTCTAATAACAAGAAATGAAATCAAATAAGGCGTAAGCGTGAAACATAAATTGCAACGAAACGCGCAAAAACGGAACGAGAACCGTAACGAGAATCGCAAAAGAATATACACACGGGACGGTGTGTATATAGGTACGTGCGCGCGTGCGCGCAATGTAACAAAAAATCATCCCATATAACAAATGCCATGCGAAGGCTATACTAATGAATAAAAGGTAAAAAAGAGAGGAGAGAATAAGAGAAGATCGCCGTCACACAATGATCGTCTCCCTCGAATGCTTGCCTCTCGTTTCTCCCAATGCTCTCAGCAGAGATAAGAACGTTACCCACTCTCTCTCTCTCTCTCTCTCTCGCTATCTCTTTCCCTCACGAGGAGGAAGCCTCAACAGTCGCGAATAAACACGCGCGCGTAACTTGCAGATGGCGATACAGCAAAAACCGAATGCGCGGCAAAAGGGCTATACGGTGTGTTATGCGTGTACGTACATGGGGATATTAACAAACCGCTTCTAAAGCAGCTTCGTAATTAGTAGGAATCGACTATTAATCCGCCCCGTATTCTCCACCCCGTGTGCAGGCAACGAGTAGCGCGGATTTCTTTTAAGCCGAGTCCTTATATAGGGAATCCGCGCGCCGAGAGCTACGTCTTGTTGCTCTGCTCTCCTTGTTGTTCTCGAGGTGGCGCGCAAAGTTTATCTCGACGTTCATGCGGCAAAGGTGAATTCTCGCGGTGATTTAAGCCGATTTCAAATTTGAATTTATTAGCTCTTGTGTCGTTTATTCATTGTGTCGTTTGACACTCGTGGTTCACTTATTGTATTATTGTTTATTTATTGTGTAGATTTTGCATTCGATTGAGAATACCTTGTGAATACTTTTTTTTTTTTTTTTTTTTGATTATTTGACAGAATTATTTGATTAAGAATTTCCTTGGATCATTAATATATAAGTAATTCATTATGAAATAATATAAATACGTTTATAGACCTTTCTTTAAAAGACGTATATAAATAAAAAATTTTTTTTCTTAAAATATATATTAATTAATTAAATATCTTTTAAAAGAATATTATACATATATTCGATATTTATCTATAAATCATTTAAATAAATAATTTTAATATCTTATTGATAAATTGTACACTTTTAATACAATTTTCTTGTCATAAATAAGCGCGCAAAATAATTATTGTATAACTGTTAACTTTATAGATTAAACTATATTATTTCAGAA
This sequence comes from Chalcis sispes, assembly GCA_949987625.1. Classification (NCBI taxonomy): domain Eukaryota; kingdom Metazoa; phylum Arthropoda; class Insecta; order Hymenoptera; family Chalcididae; genus Chalcis; species Chalcis sispes. The sequence goes on from OX465095.1 coordinate 61,537,567, forward strand.
TTTTTCATTTTGTTAAAGTTTTAAGTGAAATAAAAGACAGTAGTATAGATGTATGAAAAAAGAAAAAAAATTATACGATAAACGAATTTATAAAATTAAAATTTTACAGCTTAATATTTACATAAAAACATTCAATATTACCGTAAACTTCATCGCAACACAGCATAACGATGCATACTATATTTCTTCAAGAAAAAAAAATAAAGTTGAATGTAGATGTATATATATATTTTTTTTTTATGCGGGGACAAGATGTAAAACCATAAAACCGTACTAGCCGGTGAATAATCATCGCGAGCAACTCGGCGTCGCACTCTTAATTCCTAGAGTTCGCGCTTATCTTGAATCGCAATCACCGCACCGTCTTTTATATATACATATATATATTCGTTGCGTTTTCGGATGAATTTGGGTGACACAACTATACGAATTATCACGCCGTTAATCCAGCTTCTTTTCGAGCTGAAAAGAAATGAAACGTACTAGTATGTATATATGGAGGCGGACAAAAATATTAAATTTAATATAAAAGAATGGCTGAAATTATAATGGCTGAAACTAAAATAGTGAAAAAAAAAAAAAAAAAAGAAGAAGAAGAAGAAGAAGAAAGAAAGAACATTTCGTCTGCCTCGTAATCCATATGGTCGACCTATGTACGCGCGTAGACATTAGGCGACGTCCACTACCAGTTGGACGAGTTCCCGGTTATGGCGTTCACGAAGTCTTGTGCAACTTATGCGTATACACAACGCTCAGCTTTGCTTTTTTCCATCATTCCACATACACGCGCATGTACATATTTACACCCGCGAGTACCTCGACCTTTGTCTGCTAGAGAGAGAGAAAGAGTAATTCAATTGGACTAAACCGTTAAAAGTACTCAAAACGAGGTGGAAGAACGAATAAAAAAAATAAGAGCTACAAAGGCGCAAAGACGAAAAAAAAAAGGTAGTTTCAAATCCTGCACGTAAGCATATAAAACGAAAATCAACATTTTTTGTCGTCGTAGAAAAAGAGAGAGAGAGAGAGAAGAGAGATTGAAAGACACGGCCGTGATATCCGTCGTCACCCATGAGGTGTATATACGTATAACGTCTTCGGGTATAAAACGACCATCGGTATTTCAAACTTCGAGCCATTTTTTTTTTTCTCCTCCACACTTCGGGAGGATAAATCAGGTTTTTCTAGTTTCTTTCGGCGATTATCGCTGGCTAAGTAAGCGTGTAAGTTGTGACGCTGCTTGTTACACATTTATATACTTATGTCGTTCGGTACATACATATAAACGTATATATAGTTATATAGACTCTTTCGAAGCTCTGCGCGTTTTTTCTCTCTCTCTCTCTCTTTCTGTTTCTCTATCTTTTTCTCTCTTCTTTTTCGCCTTCAAACTCTCGTTTAATTTTTATCTCGCATAGAAGTTTATACCTCGACTCTGTAAATCCCGCGAGGGATTCGTGACCCAAATGTGCGCGGCTACTTTTTTTTTTTTTTTTTTTTACGCGCACAAAAAAATTAATTTAAGCGCTTGCGATTATTAGAAAAGCAAAATGCTACAAATGCTTCGCGGTTTTGTCCTTACCAAAGAAACGAGACGTGTGACGAATTCTCGATTCCCGGCACACACGAGATCGAGTAAACGTTATCGCGAATACATATTCGATGGCTTGTAATATGACTTGTCTTTTTTTATACGTCGGGATATAATTGACGTTGAAAAAAAAGGTGTTGAGATTAAAAATGACTTGGATAAAAATGGAAAATTGAAGAGCGACCGATAGGCAATTTTCAATGCTAATACTTCTTTGTACATTAAAATATCATTTTAATTAACTATCGATCCCTAAAGTAAAATACATTATTAATTGTTTTTATTTTCAATGAACGAACGATTCTTAACTTTAATACATCTCATTAACATTTAAAACAGCGCGTGAATGAACGAAAAACTCATCTCTTAAAACTATCCCACTAATTATTATTCTAGAATTAAATCCCTTAATTAGAACATAGGATCGATGTGTAAAGCCAAACTGAATCACGGTTCGAAACATTATTACCGATTTCTTATCCCCCTGGTGTACATAAATTCTTTTGCAAAGCGCTCGACATTAAATAACCTAAAACTTGAGCAGGAAATTAAAACTTGAGCGCGTCTCCGGATGCTGTATATATATATATATATATATGAGTTTACCGCGATGTTACATTAAAAATGCATCATCCTCTTGGCTTCGAGTAAAACGATCGGGCTCGCGCCTCGGTATTGATGCTTTCTCTCTTCTTGGCAGACTAATCGCTCGAAGATAATCTCACTGAGCAATCGATGACGATCTTACCTCGTATAGAAATCATTGGGGAAGAAGAAGGAATTGGAGGGTTGAACGAGATACACGAAGAGAGTAAGCGAGAGAGGGATAGACAAAGAGAGAGAGAGAGAGAGAGAGAGAGAGAGAGAGGAAAAGATACCGAGACTTTATTGGCGTCTCGGGGGCTCGACTCGCCCAAATGAAGATAGAGAGTCGCTACCCTTCCCTCGAATCGCGACGTTAAAGGGGAGTCTTTTTCCGTGCGTGTATCTTCGGACACATCTGTGTGCGTGCATATAACTACGGACGCGTGCCGCGTGATCTTGCCGTCTCTCTCTCTCTCTCTCTTTCTCTTTCTCTCTCATTCTCCTCTTATGTTCTGTTTTTACGCGATGCAAGTATGTACACGAGTACCCGTGGAAATAGAAGAGTTTAGTATCGGATGATCCTTTCTCTCTCGTTCATTGCGCGAGGGATGGAGATACATGATTTCGGGCTTGTTTTTAGGGTTTTATGGCCCGATGTGTGTGAAATTAAAGTTACTTAGTACGCCACGATTTTGCGGGATAAGATGTTGATGGAACCATTAGAGGGATGTACATTGTAGTATTTAGAATGATTTAGCTTTGACATTCATTTTTCAAGTTTGTTTGTAACATACATTTAAACAAAATCTTAATAATTTTATTAGTTTACTAACGATTTTTTTTTTTTTTTTTTTTTTGTAAATAAATAATTTGTAATTGAAATTTTTTCAATATTTTTAGTTTTGTGTATTTAAGATTTATTAAAACTTCTTTGTACTTTTTAACAATATTATTTAAAGTCATAAAACTAGTTATAAAAAAATTTATCTTGTTTCATAAATGTATTTTGCAAATAAAGTCAGTTTTCTATGCAAGCAACTTATCCATATTAAAATAAACTTAATACACTTGTGATAAATTTATTAATGCTATAACTTATTTATGACATTAAATCAAATTTTAAGTATGTTTTAAAAAGAAATTTTTCATGCGCATAAAATTTAAGTTCTGAAAACAAGAATATCTTTTTTGTTATTGATTCTGTTACTGGCGAATGAACATGCTTTTACCTTTGTGCGTTATTTATCGATATAATCAATTTTCAGATTAATCAAGCATAATAATTTACACGTCATCTCTAAAATATATTGAATCATTTAAGCTTAGAAAATAGACTTTTCTAACCGTTACTAAAAATTCTCTTAAAATTCTGCAATTGAATCTTAAAACCTCCAAAGTAAAGTAAATAAAAACAAAAAAATAAGTTAAACCTCGTAAGAAAAATTCTTATCGCGTACTCTGGTACACATCCATAGGAGCGATCACGCCACCACGTGTCTCTCGCGCGAAACCTCGTGCCGTACATAATACATAAAGTCGTGGGTGCCGTATCGCGTGCGCGCGCTTCTTCTCACTCTCTTTCTCTCTCTCTCTATCTCCATCTCTCTTTCTTTTACAGGGTGGCCTTACACACGTATATACGTAATAGGAATGGGCGCGTACAAAGGGCGGGTGGACCCTGAATTTTCTCTATGGTATAGTGGTGGGGATAACCGAAAGACGTCGAGATCAACCCCTCCGAGAGAAAGAGAAATTTTCGCTCGCGCGTCCGTATACCAACACACTCGATCGCACGCGCTCAACGCGGCAACGCGTGTGCCGATGATCCACTCTCGCTACCGCAAAACGTACAGGTTTTTAGATTTGCTTATTAAAACACTCGTGCGCTTCGTCGTCGACGACTTTAACGGCGCGATGGATCAACGCGTGTGCGTGTAAAATTTTAATCCAGTGCCGCGATATCTTAAAATAAAACAAAAATTATAAAACCAGCACAAGAGGGCTTATTAAGCCGTACGTTAAAAAAGAAAAAAAAAAGTAATAAATAATTAAATAAATAAAGGGATAAAGAGAGATTTAAATAATCGCGTGCATGTGCTCGGGGTCGTTAGGATGGACGTACAGGCGTTGGGTGGAGGAATGTGGCAGGCGCCAAATTTTTACGCGAGCGCTTACGGCGCCGCGGCCGCCCATCCCGCCGCGTTTATGCAGCTGCGCGCGAACAATAACGAACTACATTCATGGTTTCATTCTAGGAAACCGTCGATGGACGACGTTGCCATTCCGAACTCTGTCAACGCTCGGTGAGTAATGAAATTATTTATTTATTATTAATCTACTTCATCATCTGAAAATTATGATTATTTTTTTTTTTTTTTTTTTTTTTATCGCTGAATGATAAAAAATATTTATTACTCTCTGATTAACCTACTCAAATTTTTTTACGTGAAATCTAGTTTGAAATTTCATCAATTAATGATTTACTTAAAATGTTAAATTATTCCTAAATTTTATAATAAATTATTGAAATATTACTTATGTCGCATATAAAACATGTTTGATATTGGTATTATTATTTGAGAATTATTTGATTTATTTTTTAATTTTATTGCTATTTATTTATTATTATGTATTACTTCGGCAATGCTTAATTAGTCACAGTTTTTTAAACAAAATCATGAATAATCAACAGAATTTTTTTTATCGGCTTATAATTGAATTGATTAGTTGACTTTTATTTGAAAAAAAAAACACTTTTACATCATAGATTAATTTAGATAATAATAGTGATTATCGCATAAAACGGTCTAAGGCACGTTTAAAAAAATTAATCAATCGATAGAAAAACCACCGGTCGGACACTTTCTTCTCCCCGCATTAAGCGTAAACCAAAACGATCGAGCGTAACCTCCTTCTACGTTCCTTCTCGCAATTTGCATCATTGAAAAAACGACAAATTCTCATAAACGGTGGCATGTGGTATAAACGTTAAAAAGAAGAGAGCTCCTTCAATATTACAAGGAGTCGAGAGAGAAAGAGAGAGAGAGAAGAGATGGAAAATAGAGTATAAAATAGTCGAGTAGAGCGAAAAAGCTCTCTTCTTCTCTTAACTTTGCGCGAGTACCGCCGATCTTATCGCATCGCGATCGCATCTACCCCTCGCCGACACGCGGCAACGCCGGCGGATCCTTTATCGTTTTCTTTCTCCTCGTTCTCTTATGGGAAAAAAAAAAAAAGAAAAAAAAAGAAAAAAAAAGAGATCGCCGGCCTATTCGACGTCTCTCGTAACAATTTAACCCGTAATAGAATCACATTCATTCTTATTACCCGCCGAGGTCAACCGAACGATTTTCAAGCCCTTACGCGCTTAAAGCTTTCTTTCTTTCTCTCGCCATTCTCTCTCTTTTTCGTCTTTTGTTTTTTTGCGACTTTATTTCCGCCTCCGGCTCTTTTTGCCTTTTCACTTTTTTTTTAATCGCTTATATAGATATATAGATTATTTTGGCGAACTTTAAATTTGATTAAAATTTTCTTTATTAACTGATATAATTATACACCGTTAAGATATTCTTCAATAGTTTAATATTATTTTTTTATACTTTTACAAAGTATAATTTATTATATTAAAAATTAAAAAATTTTAGCTGTAGAAAAGTTGTATTGAATATATTTTGGATATATTTTGTTGAAATTGAAAGAAATATTTCTTATTTGCGTATATAAACGTAACTCGTCGAATTAAAAAAACTTTTTTTATATTCTATATGAAAAAAAAAAAAAAAAAAAAAAAATCTCGTTGCTTTCTCTCAATATTTATTTATCTAAGCTCGGTTACCTATTTCACTTCCATCTCTCTGTATATCCCTTTCCTCCTCTTCCGACCTTCGTCCTCTTTCTCCTTTAACATTGTCCTCTCTCCTCTTTCTTTCTCATTCTCCGGCTTTTTCAACATAGCGATTCGCGCGCGCACGCCAGGAATCAGGAATCCCTCTTTAAGCCTCTATATATACGCGCGCATCCGCTATTCTCGGTAAGGTCTTATACCGCGTTCCACTGCCTTTTCGCTCTTACGCGTCTTTTGCACCGACGGCTTTTTTTCCAACTCACACAGAGACACGCACGCGCGCATACCCCGACGAGTAGTTGGATCCTCTATACGTCCGCGAGTTAATGCTTAGATCGAGGCAATGTCGATGTTTTATTAAAATCAGTGACTTTTTTTTATTCAAATATTCTTTATTTTAATTTTGCAATTTTAATACTTATGTTACAAAGATTATTTATGAATGATAGAATTGATTTTGACTAAATTGATAAATAAAAAATTAGTTTTGCAGCGATTTTCGTTAAATTTATATAATAATTGTTTACTAATTTTGAATTGTTTTTTTTTTTTTTTTTTTTTTTTTATGATACAAAAACAATAAAAAATTATAAAATAATTAAATTGGAAATATATTAAATATTAAAAGATGCGCCATCCTTGAAATAAAGATAAATTAGGTTCATAATAGTTCATTTAATTTATCCATAAAGTACAAGTAACAATTACACATTAAAAAATCAACATTAATTTTCAAAAGTTTCAAACTTATATTTCGATACAAAAAATTCACAATTTAATAAAATTTAACGCGCATCCATCGACGTATAATACATGCACAATCCAACTTTGCGAGCGAACAGATCTCGCGAACAAAGTCTCGATGACGGGCGAGTTGATGCCTTAATTATCTCGCCATTCGAAGCGAAAGGGTTCCAAGAGATGCTTCCACTCTTTTTCCCTTATACAACCTCCTGTGTTTACCCGTACGTATACATATATACTTTGCGACCTGAAATCGAAAAAACTCGCAGTGTAAACTAGATCCTGACGAAGAACCGGGCGAAAAAAAAAAAAAAAAAAAAAAAAAAGAAAAATGCCGGTTGATTTTATCCTCTTGTCACTTGCAGGTTTTTTAATGAGAAAAAATATGCAAAAGCGCTTATACGTAAGTTGTCTTTGGATATATTTTTAACTACGTGTTTTTTTTTTTTGTTTTTTTTTGGAAATCGTTTTTAATAAAGTACGACTTACATTTTATCGTAATGATTAATTTGATTATTTTTTTTTTTTATTTTTTTTTTATTTTTTTTTTTGTTTTTTTAAATTCACCGTTATAAATACAATAATAAGAACGCGCGGTGAGATTTTTAATTGTTTGCAGTTAAAAATACGTAAGCAATTAAGCTTCCACGTATCGAAAGTATTTAATACGTTTTTAACGACGCAAATTATCGAGTAACAAAAATTTAATGCCACGGCTTTTTACATCGCAGGTGCACCCGATCAAATAATACTAATTGCTTCGCTATATTTTTATACTCGTTTCGGTGCTTCGAAATAACTACAAAGTTACAAAATTCTTCGTTTTTAAAATACATTTAAAACTCGACTTCTACATAGATACATACCCCCAAAGCGCATACAAACGCACGCACGTTTCTTTGGAGAACAGAGGAGTCTTTAAGGTATGCTAATTCGCGCGAATTAAACCATTAAGAAACTCGTCGTGAGCGAGCGTCATCGTCGTCGTTGTCGGTATGTATATACCCGCTCGCTTTCTTACGGCGTTCCGCGTAGGAATAATGTTACGAAAAAGATCGAAGGAAGGGCGCTCGCACTCTTTAATTTGTCCTCGGAGTCTTTCGCAGTCTCCCGTCCCGGTGTATAGACGCGGCTACTCCTTACCTTTCTTTCCCAAGTCTTACGTTAATCGACGTAATTTCATTCAAATTACGGATAGCATATTTTATTGGTAGCCGCGGTGAGATGACGCGCGCGATCTTTTCATTCCTTTTTTCTTCGCGTTTTCTTTTCGAGCTCGTCGGTGCGAGCGACGTTAACAAGATGTAGAGTGTGTATGCGTACGCGTTTAAGTTATGTTAAATCAGGATGTATATAATGTGCGGAATTTTTTATTTTAACTTTCATCAAAGCACACTGCGCGTTTAAGTGAAATTTTTCGTCGATGCGATTAAAATATTATCGTTATTATAAGTGGATTAATTTGAGAAAAGTGACGCGATTATATAATAAGGTGAAACTAAATATTTATAACTTCTAAAGTGGGATGCGAGTATTTCGTCAGATTAAAGATTTTCGCTTTGAACCGTAAGTTGATGGGACGATTGATTAATGAGACTCGTTTGTTGTGTAAAAGGACAATAATAATTTATGCCAATAATTACAATTTTTAATATTTATTATAGGTATTTAATTGAGAATATAAAACGAATATTTATTATCCTTATTTATTTTTATTTATCTTTTCAACCATTTCTTACCTGTTAAAGAGAAAAAATGATCAATTAAAATTATATATTATTTAATTTATTTTATCCTCTGGTTTTTTTTTTTTTTTTAAAGTTTCATCACGATAAAAAGAAATGTGATAATATACGTTTTGAATTTGATATTAAATCGTTTTTATTTATTTTACTGTTCAATATATATTTCATGTATATTAAGACGGTAAATCATACATTGAAAATTAAGTCATTTGTATGAAATCGGTGTGCAAACGTTTCAACCAATATAATTAACGTCGGCAATTAGTTTTATAAGAAAATTTTTACATTAAAATTGCCAAAGTACTTAATTCTTTCATCGTTAATAAAAATAATTTTTTAAAATAAGTCACAAAAATCCCCATTATATATTACCCGCAATTTTTCACATTACAAGCTCCTTTATCTTAAAAGCTCATGAATCTTTCGAAGGAGGAATAAGTCGATATCTGGATATGTTATGTAAAAAACCATTTCCTTTCATCAAATTTTTACGTTACTCGCTTCTACAATCCTTCCTTTAAAATCACCACACGCACAGATAAACGTAAACGCGAATAGCCACGGGGGGTGTCGGTTATATATACAACAAACTCCACCCCACAAATCTCAAAAGTTTTCTCCCTGAAAGAGAGAGAGAGAGAGAGAGAGAGAGAGAGTCACGGAATAAGTAAAACGCGGATTAAAATTCGTCGCTGTTATGCATTCAGTTTTTCTCCCCCAGGTGTACGTGTGTGTACGTGTATGTGAGTTATCGCGCGAAGTCTCCGCGGAGTTATTATTTCGCGGTGATTTAATGGCGCGTACGCGACGACTCATTTTCGACTCGAATGAATTATCGCTCGCGCGTATCTTATTCATGTGTATATATATGCGCGCTCGCGGAGATTATTATGTTGTATCGTTCGGTTGCATTGAAAGCGACACCAACGCTTGTTCGATTGCCTTTTCACTGTACCGATTTATACTGCATTCGCGCAGTTTCTTTGCACTTTCCTTTCCGCTTTTTTTTCCTTCGTCTTCTTTTTTTCTTTTCTGCGTATACTACTACTTCTTCTTCTTATTTTTTGGTTGCTCTCTTCATTTTCTAGTGTTTTGATTCATGCGTTCTTATGACGTTCTGTAGAAGTCGGTGCCTCGAGCTAGAAATGGTTTGCTTTTTCCTTCATCTTCTTTCTATTTTTTTTTTTTTATTTATTTTTTTTTTTTTTTTTTTTTTTTTTTTTTTTTTTTTTTATGTTTGTTGGTAGGTTGTTCTTTTTTCGACCGTATGGTCGATGCTGCCAAGCTGTGCTTTTGTACGTTCAAACGGGAGTTGCACGAAGAATGTCCCGGTAGTTTTTTCGGATGGATTTTAATTAAGCTCGTTCCGACGGGTAATTTGAAAGTATTTTGATTGAAAAATAATTATCAAGGAATGTTTATTATTATAACTCAGTTTGATTTATTTATACTCGTTATGTAGAACATTTCTGATTTCGTTAAAAAAACTTATTGTTAAGTACTGATTAAAACTTAAATAAAATAAATACGATCGCTTATAATCGAGTTACCTTTACTTATCTCCTATTAACTAAATAAATAAATGTATTTATATAAACGAAAATGTGATAAAAAATTTAAATATAATATAAAAGAACGAAAAGAAAGTAGAAATTTTAAAATTATTAAATGTTTAAAAGTCATTTTATCAAAACATAGATCTGACCAGAAATATTATAATAAGATGTAAATAATAAATGTTTTATTATACTTACTTAAATTTCTATTTTACATTGATATCCTTTTTGAAAAAGTCATTATGTATGAAAAAGTAAAACAAATTTATCAATAGATTTGTATGAATTAGATATACCTGATCGATTACAATTATGGTTTACATTAGGTTTTAACTACACTTACTAATTTTATATATTTTAGGTAATACGAATCTAATAAGTTTAAATTTACAACATTAATAAGTATAAACGGTCGATATTTTAAGAAACAACATATATACATTCGTTCTCCAATCATCAACTTATTAAAAAGACTACCTTCACAAGCGTCGATAATTCAAAATACCGGTAGCCTACAACGTGAGGCTCTCCTATAAACCGCATACCTCGCACCCGCAGCGGCGCGCGTAAAGACTCGCGCTGTCGCTCGCGGCGCAGAGGCTGAGATAAAGGCTAAAGCAAAAGAGAGTGAGTGAGTAAAAGAGAAAGAAAGAGAGAGAGAGAGAGAGAGAGAGAGAGGGAGAGTAAGAGAGAAACAGAAGCCAATGCGCAGCATCCAGCGCACGCACCGCGAGAAAGAGAGAAATTGGTCGTCCATAGCACGCGCGGGGGCGAGCGAATTTATACACGCGGACCGCGCGGAATTCCTAATAAGCGATTCGCACAGAGACCCACACGCGCGCGATCCCTTTCTCGGTTCTTCGCTCTTTCGTTGCCGGATAGTACGCCGGTAGGTGTATATATATATATATATATGTATGAAGCCCTCGTGCCGCTTGTGTCGCGCGTGACGTCACGACGTCGGACGTGAGATTCCCTATAGCAGCTGGGTCACGTGCTCGAGTCGACCGGGAAAAAAGAGAGAGAGAGAGAGAGAGAGAGAGAGAGAGAGAGAGAGAGAAAGCCCGCGACTTAAATGCTGCCGCGCGCGCGCGCGCCCGCTGAAACCGATCGCTCGACGAAAACGCGCGCACGCACTCGCGCACCGATCGGTCGTACGTGTACGTTAAAGAGAAACCTGTGCTACCGAACTCTCTCTCTCTCTCTCTCTCTCTCTCTCTCTTTTTCTTTTTCTCTTTCTTCTCCTTTTGGTTGTACAAACGCACGTGTACTTTACGCTCGCAGAATCGGAATTTAGCTCACATTTTGCTTCCGGAGGTAGCTCGGCACGTAAGCCGACCGACAGACGATGAACTTCTACGAGAATTATCGAATAATTACGAATGACCCTGATATCTGAAATTGTTTTTTTTTTTCTTACTTTTTTGCTTCTTTTAGATCGATGTTAGATTTTAATGCGAACGTTTGCCTAAGTGCACTTATATAATTATATATTAATTATAATTATTTGAATACAAAATTTGAGAGCTTTTTTATATTTCATTAATAAAAATGATTAATTATTTATTAAATAAAATTTTTATTACTGTTACGAAACGCAACATTTAAAAAATTGAATTATTTATTTTGAAAAAAACTAAATTTTAAATATATTAGTAGAAGAGTCACAGTTAATTTAAAAAAATAACTTTAATCTAAAGCATATTTAAAAATTATACGATTAACATAATTGAATCTAAAAAAAAAAAATTCAAAACAAAACTAAAACCTATTATATATACAAAAAAAAAACATTTTTCTATACGCACCGTACATAAATTTCGATCCGGTAGACGAAAGACTTTTAAAATAAGAGCTGCCTCGTGCAGCGACACTTAACGGCAATTACTATTACGGGAAATTAAATCAGCCGAGGCGTTTATTTAAAAGAACCGCTTTAACGTCGCGCCAGTGGACGATTATCTAGTCAGTGCGTCATCTTTTCTAATCTCCAGTACTTTAAACGTCTCCGCAACTCGGGCTGAAGCGTTTGAGATGATACGTTTTTTTAGCATGGAGCCATATTTTGGCAATATTTAAATTTACTTTCAATTTCGCTTTCGCGTAAAAATTTTTAAATAAAGAGTCAGTGCTCAGTTAATTATAATTTGTTTAAAGAAACGCAAGATTAAAAATTTGTGTCTCATTTAAAATTATTAATTTTAACAAATTTATATAACAATTTTTAATTTAAACATCCAATACTTAATGACCAAGCAATTCTTATAACTATTTATTGAACATAATTATCTTTCAGGATAATTGAAAGTATTTAGATTTTATTGTTAATATACATTTTTACTTTAACATATTATTATCAGAAGCCAGAATTTCAAAAAAAAAAAAAAGTAAATTTTATTATAAACAAGCGATTATTCCGCTAGTCGTAATCCGTTAATCTAGTATCCACAATCGACCAAATAAAAAGTTGTGTTGATGCACACAAGAAAGTTGGATTAGATCGTGGCCGCGTTGACCGGGCGAAATTGCTTATTAAGGCTTTTTGGAAAAGGCCGATGATTTGGGGTCCACCTCATCCGCCTTCTCTCGAGTATAAAGAAAAATAAAAGAAAGATATATTCTTTCTCTCTTCTTTGTAATCCCGAGAAAGAAAGAGAGAGAGAGAGAGAGAGAGAGAGAGAGAGAGAGAGAGATAGAGAGAGAGAGCGAGAGAGAAAGGCTCGTAGGAAATTATCCCCATATCTGCCTACCAAACAACCAACACCGACCGTTGATTATGCCCATCCATAGGTATAACTACTCGCGTAACTGCCCATCTACCCACCTCCTACCGAATCAAAATAATCGGCGCGCGGGCGCTCACATACATACATATACATACTTCTTTTCTGCGCTTAATCTTCGCCGTCTTGTTTTGTTCTTTTTTTTTTTTTTTTTATAATTTTCCTTTTTTTACTTGAAAAAAAAAAAAAAAAAAAAGAAACGAGAGAAAGAGAGTAAGAGAGAGAGAGTAAGAAAGAAAGAAAGAAAGATGCAAGAGTCACCCGTTAAACCAACTGAGTAATTTTGAAAGATCGAATTACATTTTGTCTGCCCACGAATATGCAGCACAAATTGTTATGAGTTTTTTTCTTAATTAAACGTGTCAGAGTACTGTGCCAACCCAATAACCTACATTAATTTTCAATTGACAATTTCTTTGAATTTTGACTCTCTTATGTAAATAAAATTTTTGTACTACAGATAATAATAAAAAAATATTATTAAAAATAAAAGTTTTGTTATTATTTTTAAAGCGTTTATTGATAAATTTAGTTTATCTTACTAAAATAAAAATAAAATTTTCAATTGGTCAATTTACTTGATTTTAATTTTTTTTCAAATCTATAATGCTATTTTTATTAAATGCATATTAAAATTCATGTATATTCATCGGAAACGCGATTAAAAATATAACAATTTATTAGGATGTTAGTGACAAAGCGTATTTATTATGTTGCAGATATGACGAGAGGCACTACGCTTTTGAAAGGTACGACTTATTACGCTAACTACAGCTTATTAAAACACTCTAAGCATGAAGATTATTTGTCTTAATTTGTTCTGTACTAATTAAATGATAGCACGTTTCAATGTTAAAAATAGTTCCAGCATAAAATAATAGTAACTTGTGTCACCATCAAATTTAAATATTAAATAATAAAAATAAAAATACAGAAATAGTATAGCGTTGATGCGAATTGAAAAATTCACAAAATTATAAAACAAATAATAATTTTTGAAGGAAATATTTTTAATAAGTACGATTCAATATTATCGAAAATACATTTGATAATTTTATTTAAATTCGAAATATATAAGCGATCGATGAATAAAACAAAAAAAAAAAAATAAATAAATAAATAAATACTTATCGAAACCGCACCTCGCTCTCCTAAGCGTCTTGGGTACGCACACATAGATAAAAATGAATTTCGCAGACACACCGTGCGACCTCTCGCGATTATCATATAAATAATGATCGTCCTTCCGACGCAATTATGTAAAATCGATAAGTGCAGGAAGGGACTATTCGGCAAGACGAAGAGAGAAAGAGATATAGAGAGTAAGCGAGAGAAAGTTAGCTGCCACAAAATAACGCATATAAAAAAGAAAAAAAAAAAAAAAAAAAATGGCGCGCCTTTGCTTACCGGGGGTAAAAGAGGAAGAGAAGCGTCGAAAGAAGCGAGGCGAGCGAAGGCTCGTCTCATATCCTCAGCGTACCTATATATACATGTATGCAGGCGAAGGAAAGAGAGCAATGAAAATTTTGAGCGGACCGAACGCGCGCTCTCTAGCACCGGCAACACTCGCAGACGAAACGGAACCCGCGGTTGTTGTATTATAATGGGGACCGAAGGAACAAACGAACGAACGAATGCTTTTGTTTTCCAAATGAACGCGCGCCGTGGTCCCTTACACCGCCGCCTTTTGTGGGATGGGGTTGCGCCTCTTTTGCTTTCTCTCCTTCTCCTTCTCTTCTTCTTCTTCTTCTTCTTCGTCCGGCACTTCCTTCGTACATTCGCTTTTGCTTCTTTCTGCTCTCTTTTTCACTGTCTGCGGCCTTATTTTGCGCGCGAAACTCTCTCTTTCTCTTTCTCTTTCTCTTTCGGTTCAAAGACCTAAAAAACGAACACCTATCCAATCCTCCCTCGTTCTTTTTCTCTTCCTCTCTCTCTCTCTCTCGCTTTGCTTTCTTTTGTATTTTTTGCTTTTCTTCTACGAGATTGAGGGAGACAGAGATAAAGAGAGAGAGAGAGAGAGAGAGAGAGAGAGAGAAAAATTGTATACTTCGTATATTTATTTTAATTGATACTACAAATTCATACATGCAATTAATATAAACATATTTTAAATAAAAATTGTTTTTAATACTATTAAATTTCAATAAATTTAATTAATAAAGTCAAAATTCATATTTTGATATTACCCGTTTTATTATTTCCAATATATTTTTTTTTTTCTTATCTCAAATTTCCAATGTACTTTCTCAAACTCGTGTACGATAACCAATCATTCGGCACGAGCCTCGGAAATTCCGTAAATGCAAATTATTAGAAAGAACTTCAAGAATATATATAATTCGCTCTTGCCATTGATCAAGACTAGCGAATATAAATCTACGAGGCCCCCCTCCTCAAGTAAGTATACACACCAAAGCATCGCAGGCTTCCGCAATCTAAAGCTGTTTAGAGTCGGTAGTCTTCCTCTTTTACTTTCGTCGATTTTCTGCGACGAAAGAGAGAAAAGAAAGACTTCTTTCCTCTTGATTTCTCTTTATCTCTCTCTCTCTTTCTAGCTCTCTTTCTCTCCTCGTCTCCTTCGAAGGCGACGACGACGACGACGACGACGACGACAACGGAGCCTTTTAAAAGGCATTTCAAATCAGCGTGTCCTGAAAGAATCTCACAGTGACGAGGCATATAAAGGAATTCCTCGGTTCTTGCGCACTGCTCACTCTCCGCTCTTTCTCTCTGTCTCACTCGCTTTTTTTATCCGTACTTTCTCTCTCTTTCCCTTGCTCTTGTACGCGCGCGAGCTTTTTTCCCTCTTTATATCGAAGAATCGATCTAATGTCTTTTGGAAACCTATCGATGATCCGTTCTGCCGTGCTTCGAAAATAAGTATTTGTGAATAGAGTCTGTGTTTTCTAACTGTTGAGCTCTTATGAAACTTTGTTGCTTTCTTGTTTTTGTATTTCAATTAATTTTTTTTTTCTTTTTTTTTTTTTTTTTTTTTTTTTTTGTACATGGTTTTCCTTAAACTTTAATCATGACCTCTGACGCTACATGACTGGTTAAGAATGATGCAGGATATTTTGCGCTAGATTTAAAATTCTAAAAAAACGTAAACTTTTTATGTGTGAGATTATATGTACATACGGAATGATTTTATAGGATAGATTTAAACTTTATTACTATTGTACGATAAAGTAGTAAAAAACTTCGTACAATAAAAATTTATGTCTTGCTTACTGTATTTACGAAACAAACTTTTAAACGTTTTTAAATTTTTGTATATTTTCATTTGTGCGCCGCGAACTCAATTAATTTACTTTTCATGATGGTTTTAATTTACATACATTTTACTATTTATACTTGAAACCGACATACTAAACTTTTAACATCACAAGGTATGTAAAAACGATTAAGTGCAACGAAACATTGGGCGAGTGTTGGCTGATTCAAAATCGAAGGGGCAAGAGAGAGAGAGAGAGAGAGAGAGAGAAACAATGAAGTAAGAGAGAATAAAATAGAGAGAGAGAGAGTAAAATGATTAGAGTCTTAAGGTAGAAAACAAGCCCCTAATCTTGGCCCGAAGCGTTGACGCGGCGACTCCGAGTCAATTTCCGCTAGCTTAGTGGTTAGATGGCTGCGACTCCAATTATCTTGATACGCATTCGATGAACTTTAAAATTGTTATCTAAAGTAGCTTCTAAACCACAATGGAGGGAAAATTCTTAAGAATTCTAATAAGTATTAGTCGTGAAAAAAAAAAGAGAAGTTAGATGACGGGCATTAAATTCTCCTTATTTATTGTTAAGTACGAACATTATTTTTTGATTGCCATATTTAATTTTATTTTTTACTGTAACAACTAAATTTTTTTTCTATTCTATATATAATATAAAAAAAAAAAAGGATACTATTATCAAAAAAATTTTAAAGCAGTATAGATTAAAATAGATATATGTATCATTCTTTGAATTAATCATACATATATTACTAGAAAAAAATTTTAACAATCGATAATATAAATTATCGTTTTATCAAATTTATGAAAAATTAAATTTTGTAAACAGCTTTCAAACCACGCACCAATCATTTTTCATTGCTTTGCCCCACATGTTTACAATATAATGCAGTAATAACACCACGACAAATCTAAAACAAAAACAAAAAAAAAAAAAAAAAGAAAAGAAAACGGGAAGGGACATATGACGAGTAGTAGCTTTCAAACGAAAAGTACAATGGAAATGATTTTTTATAAATCCGTAAATTGAGGAAAGGGCTCTCTTTATACGTAGCCCCAATACATACAGGCGAAAGAGAAACGAGGAACAATTCTCGTGGCTTCTTTGGGTTAAAAAAAAAAGAGAGAGAGAGAGAGAGAGAAAGAGGGGTAAAGGCGTGTGCTCGGATATATATATATATATATATATATATATATATATATATATATATAAGTGGTCTCCCTCTCCCATCCCAAAGCGCAAAATCCTGGATCCCCTTGACCAAGACACTTAGAAGGCAACAATAACCTCCCTAATCCCGCCATACGTATATGGGTATCTCTCTCTCTCTCTCTCTCTCTCTCTTTCTAACTCTCTTATACTTGCTCGCCACCGATGAGAAATGTAAAAATCCGGAAAAACCGCCGGTCCGTGACAGTTCAATACATTTTAAATGCGTTCCGGCGCATTTGTGGACCGCGAGGCGCGCACCGCGATAAGCAGCCGGAGAAAAGAAGCAAGAAGAAGAAAAAGAGAAAGAGAGAGAGAGAGAGAGAGAACCCCAACACCGAGCACCACTTAGAGGGTAAAAATAAAAAGAAAACAGACGTTGTTACAGCTCGCGCGAGTACACCCCAACGATATGGTAGCGCCGTTATTTATCGCCAGATTTATGGAATAAATGAGTGGCCCAAGCGTACCCGATTCCCCGCGAAAATGCCCACTCCCTCCGATATATATATATATATATAAAAGAGAAAGAGATGGAAAAAAATGACGATTTTAAAGGAGAAAGAGAGACGGAAAAACTGCGGTTTTTTCTCGATGATTGCGGTTCGAAAACGAATTTTTCTTATTTACGAAAATTGTATGGAATCAAGGCGGATTGTAACTGTTAGGGTGTTCTCGGTTGCTTTTTTTTTCTCTAATTTAACTATATAATAAAATTTATAAATTTTTGAGTATTGTATTAATATTAGATTTGTCTTTCCTTATTTGCTTGTTACAAGGTAACAGTCGAAGCCTAAAAAAGAATAACATTTTAACCTGGTGAAAATGGTGATGGGTTTCTTATTACGTTTTATGACACCAAGAATTATGTATAGACTTGCTGTATTTGTAATTAAAAATATAGTCATTATAATGCAAAAGCTATTTTTGCAATGTAAAAATATACTTTAATTTATGAAAACAGTGTAATTAAACATACAATAACAATTTATACGATTTTATCATTGCTTCTAAAGAAAGAAGTATTTTTTTTATTAAAGCTTATAAAATAATAGAATCTTTTTCTATTTTTATTATAACAAACAATTTATAAGATACAAAACTTAAAGTTTAAATTACATCATTGGTTTCAGTAAATAACACAAATAATTCAAATTACAAGAAATACATCTCACAAGATATCTTTTATATAATTTGTATCGAGACACGTCAGCGATCATTGTATACCATCAAGTCAATTATATTTAGAACACTCTATGAATTCTAAACGCTATACCTTAAAAGCTTCATTAATCCTAAAACTGTCCTTGAGTTAATTTAGGCCTTGCAAGCAAACAAGACATAATATAATCTTTCGCTATGTTTCTCTCACTCCGTTTCTCTCTCTCTCTCTCTCTCTCTCTCTTTCTCTCTTAATTTGTCCCTCCAATCAATCTTAAGTCTTGCGGATGGAAAAGGAAAGACAGACGTGCCGGCACAAAGTAACGAGGGCGAGAAACTTCTAATCTGCATCGGCAGATTGCTCTGAGAGTTGACACTAGAGGAGATCGCGTCGCTGCCGCTGCGGATACACTTGACTTATTCTCGAGTCGCGCTCTCGAACCTCCCGCAAGACACCGACTCGATGAATACATTACGTTACTTTAATTGCCGAGCATTCCCTGGACAATCGCATTCTCGGGCTGATTGATCGAGACGAAGAGAGAAGGAAGAAGTTCGGAATGTGTCTTCTTATATATAGTACATACAATTGATTCCGTTTTCGATTCTAACGAAGAACCTTGGTCTTTTTTTTGTGATAACGTTTCGATTGTTAATTTGAACTTTTTGCCACTCGTTAACAATATTTTTCTTAAAAGCACAGCATTGCTTAATTCCAACGATTATAACATTACTGTAATCTATTGATTGGTACACTACAATTTTTTTTATTATTATTATTATTATTTTATCGTAACTTAATTGTGTCGTGGAAAATCATGTCTATTACAACAAAATAATAGATATCGAAACATAGAATATAAATTATATCACTCTTTCTACATAATAATTATTTTAATAAAAAAATTTTAGAAATTGATAATACTACATGAAATAGAAACACACTTTAAAAAAAAAAATATTTTAATTAATTGCAATGAAGAAACAAAAAAAAAAAATCGAGCTCATATATATCTAATAAATTCTAAATCATAATTAGCATTAAAATAAATAGAAAAAATTTCAACGTTTGTCAACAATCAAATTTTGCAAAGTTTAACGCATTCGTCAAACGATTTTCATGTACGGAAGAAAAACAAGACCGCGATCGTTAGCTTTTTATCGTACGTACCTTTAATAAATCGACTAGGTCATATTCCATATCCTAAAACAGCCAAGCTCAAGGAAGAGAGAGAAAAGTATTTCTTGACCTTTGAACGACGGCACTGAATCAACATCGCGAGCGAGAGCCAAGAAAGTGAAAGAGAGAGGGAGAGCAATTATTTGCCTCTAGATTTATGAGGTTGCGAAGTACGAGAGCACACATACACACACACACATACTGGTATACATATATGGAGAGCACAAAAAGCAACGAAAGAATGTGTACACCTTTAGCCTTTTTACCCGATCGCTCGCGAGCTCGTCGTGTCTCGTTTTCGCCTCGCCTCTCTCGTAGCTCGAAGCGCGTGTATTTACTCGACGAGAAGAGCGCGCGAGACTCTTGGAGAATCACTTCTCGCGATGCTTATACATATAATTGCACGGTTCCGTCGGAAGGGCGATATACTCGCTCTTTGACGCGCGTACGTATGAAGATTTAGTTTTTATTTTGACGTTGGATTTTCGACACTGGAAAATTTTCGGCTCCGTGCTTTTTGCTTTAGAGATGAGGTTTTAAATTTATTGATTATTGAATGTTTTAATTGTCGACTGTTTTATTTTAATCGCGAAGAAAAAGTAATTGGAAAAAAAAAAAATATATGATTATTATTTCTGATTTCTTAACGGTGTTATGTACTTATGATATGATACACTTCGATAATCCAAGACGATACATATAAATTCAACATTATAATTCCGAAAAACAGTTAGTTTCGTTAAGTGCAAACATTGAAAATCATAGTTTTCCATAAACTTCGTACAAAGCCTACTCATAAAAATAGTCCAAGCATTGCCATCGGTTATTCGATATTCCACTTGCAATATCCAAGCAAAGCCTGTAAATTACTCCGTAAAAAGTCTCGATAATAGCAAATAGAAATCCCAAACGATGCCCCAAAACAAAAATCAAAATGGAGATGGGGGAGCGGCGAAAAGAATAGCAAAATAAAGAAAAAAAAAAAAAAAAAAAAACAAAGAAAGTAAGAGAAAAATCGAGGAGAGCTCGATTCATTCTTTCATTTTTTTCTTCTCTTTTTCGACGCTATAACGAAAGTGCGCGAGAAAAAAAAGGAGAGAACGAAAGCAAAAGAACGAGAGAAAGTAATCCAACCTTGCCGAGGGATTACAGGGCGCGTCATAAGCCCGAGTTATGGGGAGGGGAAGAAAGTTTTTACGGTATTTTTATGTCGTCTATGCGCCTCGGCCATCGCATTATAAGACACGGTACACGGAGGGAGGTAAAATAGAAAGAGAGAGAAAGAGAGAGAAAGAGAGAGAGAGAGAGAGAGAGAGAGAGAGAGAGGAGGAAGGGGAGAGAGAAAGAGCGCCGCTCTGTACGCCTTTTTTACGCGCACTTTTGCGGCGTACGGTCGCTTAAACAAATTAAAGAAACGTTCGGTTTACATATATATACACATATGATGTGCGTGTGTGTGTGTAAGACTTAGTTCGCAAGGAGTGCAAGTAAGCGGACAAAGTTGTATAAAATTCTTGCGTCCTACGGCGCAATGCCTGAATCTTTAATCGAAAGCTTATATATGTATAAATAGACTCCCGTGGGAGACCAACTGCACATTTTCTTCCGCTTATTTGCTCCGTTGTCGCGAAATAATAAAGAACGTTATTTATTACTTCTGTTTTTTTCTTCTTTTGTTTTATGCCACGTCGAAAAATAATATCTGCGTATGAATTGTAATTTAACCGTCCTTCGGACACTTTTTTTTTTCTTAGAATAATCAATAATAATTTAAACGTAATGATATTATTTAAATATTTTTCAACATAAATTTAGAATTAATGAATCAAATAAACTGATTGTCTAGTAAAAAATTACATTTAAAAATGCGTATCATAATTAATTATTTATTAAAATATAAAAAAGATTACTAAAATTACTTCAGTCACTAAAAAGTTTTAAAATTTATTAACTCGATTGAAGTAATTCAATCAATAATCTCATTACACCCTTGCCATATAGACTTAAGAAATGTAAATCTTAGCGCGGCATCGGAGACGGAGAAATTACATCACTTCCAATTAATCGAAAGATATATCTAATGTCAACGCAAAGTATCTTGATGACAACGACGACTTAAATGTCTTAAGTCAATTTCACGTAGTTGGGCTTTAAAAAAAAACTTGAATATCAACATTTTTTTAACGGATGATTTATTTAATTTTATTATCAATTTTAGATACGTTGGTAATTTTAATAGAAATAACGCAATGAAATAGATAATATTAATTATTATATTTCAAAGTTTTGTTTATAATATTTATACTATATACGACGATAATAACAAATAAAAAATTAAATATAATATTAGCGATTACAATTTTATTATTTAAAAATATGTTTACATAATATGAAGGCGCCTTAAGTATAAAAATAAAGAAAGCCAACTCTCATACCACCTAACATATTTCGCACGCTATCCCAGTCCCATGTATCGTTATAAATTTTTCGCGCAATAGCAGCGTTACGGGATTTAATTGTAAATCGCGCGCGGAATGCATTCGTCATTATATCAACGCGTAGCGTGAAAAGACTCGAACGATCGTTCGTACGTACACGTACAGCTTGCGATTTAAAACGACAGCCGACAATTATACTCAATTTACGCGCTCACATCACTTTTTCCACTCAACTTTTCCGATCGTCTTTCCTTTCTCTGTCTATATGCGAAGCTTTATGAATACAGCGAAGCGAGTTATAAATCATTAAGTTGGATTCGCTTGAGCAAATTGACGCGTTCGCGGTGAGAAAAAAAATGTGGAGACTAGCTGGAAGATTATGAAGAAAGTGTGTATGTGAAGTAAGATTGGGGACTAGTATTTAATGTACTATGTGCCGTTACAGTTCGAGTGTATGATAATTATATGGAAAATGCATCAGAGCTTGTAAAAACCGAGAATGAAACCGAAAGGTAGTGTGCGATTGATCGATAAGATTCGATTTTATTTCGTTTACTATATGTTATTATACCCACGAGGCTTAAAATCATTATCGTTATATTTTCTCTACAATTGAATAAAAACTTGTAAGCGTACGGATAATGTACGTTTTACCCGAGATAGTCGATGCAAACTGTATAGTATTTTCGACAAAAACTCGGACAATTTAATGCGATCGAATAACTGTCTAGTTATCACAATACTGAATTTTTTATATAATACTTTGTAAATTCATGAACGCTTTCGGAAAAAAAAAATGTTTTTAGAAATCATATTTGAAATTTTATAAAAAAAATAATTTTTATAGTTAAAAAAAATAAAAGTTTTCAAAATTTTGATAACTATTATAATTTATAGCTTTGCTACAAATATATATTATAAAAATCTATATCAATTCTAATTTAATTTCTTTATTCTACTATTTCGATCTTTTTTTTTTTTTACTATATAAATATTTTTCTTTTTTTTTTTTTAAAGTATCTTTAAAAATTTATTAGAAACTTTCATTTTTACTTCTATATTTTACAATCGCAACTTATTAAAATAATTTAAAAAAAAAAAAGAAATGTACAAAAATACCACCATTGCACTTAATAATAAGAAGGAATAGCCTATATAGATGATAGTATAGATGAAGAAGAAAAAGAATAAGGGAGAGAGAGAGAGAAAGGGAGACAGAGAGAGAGAGAGAGAAAGAGATGAGCAAGGATTTATGTAGCAGCCGAACGAGATACGTGTAACACGTTAAACCAGGCGTAGCTAGGACAAATAGAGTGGCTAGAGCCGAGGCTCTCTGACGCTGAACGAGACTGACAGTAATGGCAGGTCTGTCTCCGACGACGACAGCCGCTTTGCTCTCTTTCTCTCTCTCTTTCTTTCTCTCGGATCAAACTCAAACAAGGCGAGCAAGCGAGCAAGCGAGCAAGCACGGATGTGTACACACGGACACTAAACAGACCGAGAGGTAAAGAAAGGAGTTGAAAATTAAATCAGCACGGCGCGCAATCTCATCGTTCGCTGCCTTATACACTTCTATGTGGAAGCTGTGCGGAGAAAAGAAATCAAATGAAAAGGAAAAAAACAGAGACATTAATCAAAGAATAGCGAGCCACGCGATAAGCGAATATTATACGTTCTCGAGTTGAGTAATGTGTGAGAAAGCCCAGAGGGATATCGACGGATTTCGCTGACGCCGTTGATACAATGTACCGTGAAGGTAAATATTACGTATGGAAAGTTTGAAATAAAATGGGAAAAAATACAAAAGGCGAATGACAGCCTTGTAATGGTTGGCACCAATTTTAATTAATTGGACAGGTACAGGCTTTGCTTTTTCGATCGAAAAGCAACAATGATTTATTGATAAATTTAACATTAGCTATCCGTGCGATGATTATAACCGTCGATGTTTTGAAAAAAAAATTATAGCAATTAAATTTTAATTATCTTTTTATTTTATTTGATTTACAAATTATTAAAAAAAAAAAAAAAAAAAAAAAAAAATTGTCGAGCACGCGGTGATTGATATGATACGAGGTGTACGAGTAATGCGATTCAAAGAAATTGTAGAGTTTATTCGAGTTTAGAATCTTAGGAATTAAGTATTATTTTTCAATATTACGACAACACATTTATCAGAAATTTGTAAAATTTTCATTAAAAAGATTCGCTATATTTTGCATTTTATAGTAAGATAGTATAGGAGAAGTTTAAATAACTTGCATGTATCCAAATGCAAAAAAATGTTGAAAAATAATCAATTTAACAACAATGTGTTAATATATTTATCAAATAAGAATGAATTTACATACATCTGCCACAAACTCAACGGCTAACCAATTGAAACAATCCTAACGCGACAAAGAAAACGAAAAAGACACACCTTAAAGACAAGGAAGGATCAACGAAGAGATAATCGCGTTTAGCCAAAGTAGGAAAGCTGATTCATCCTCTCCTCCCCGTACACAGAGGCTTTACGCGTAGCCGGTAACCGAGTTCACGATACCTCGGGGGGTTTCGAATTTTAGGGGTGAGTTGTGGAGGCCGCGGGCGCTCGGACGTTTCGCGATAGGAGCACAGGTCGCGCTTATTGCTCCCCGAGTGGCCGCAAAACGAAGTTTGATCAAATTGTACGGCGCGCGGACATAAAACTGACCGGCAGCTGCCGCCAACGCCGCCGGTCTGCTTACCTTATCCTTCGGTGTGTACGGTTTATGTTCGGAGAGGGAGACGAGGAAGCTTCGATAAATGATTCATTCCCCTATCTTCTACTCCTCTCTCTCTCTCTCTCTCTCTCTCTCGTTCTTTAGCGGTGTGTCTACGCGTTTCGAGAATACTACGCTACTCGTGTGATATCGTCTTTCTTGCTTCCTTTTTTCTATATAAATATATAAGCCGCAGAGACTCCATTATCATAATTATGCCGAAGAGTTGAGCTCTTGCCTACTGCGTCGATTACTAATGCAAACCGAATGTTATGGATGAATTGTGATAGAGATGAAAAGATCTTTGACTAATCTTCGCTGTTTTATTTTTTTGAGTTTTTTCGTTTCAAACGATTATTTTCAATCGGCGATCAGATTGAAGACTTTTTTAAAAATAATATTAAAAAATTTATTGTATACTATTATAAACTAAACGAAACTTAAAAACAATCTTTATACTTTAAACTTCTCGGATAAAAAAAAAAAAAAAAAAAAAGAACGAGATGGACCGCATCATAAAAAAGAAGCGAAAGCACACGTTGATCTTTGCGACTCGTGCGTCCACCCCTGCTCAAATAATATCGTCTAAATGGCGACGTATATAGATATATGTGTACATAAACCTATATATATGAATGACGAAGGGCATCGAGTAACTCGTAGCTCTTCCCGGATACTTTATACGGGATATTGTTTTCAATAAAGCGTCGCATCAATCAGACTTTGCGCGCTCTCTCTCTCTCTCTCTCTCTTTCTCTCTCTGTCGCGCTCTTTTTCTCTCTTTACTCATACAAGAAATCATGAGTAGACCAGCGCAAGATGTCCGGAATGCGTCGAGTTTCAGCGAGGGACTTTGAACGATCCTGGGGATACACCGAACTGACCATCTTCTTTACATAATGACTACGAACTTTCCTCTCTCTCTCTTTCTCTCTCTCTCTCTCTTTTACTCCTTATACCGCTCGAGCGAAAGCTCAAGTAGCAATCGAGAGGATACAAGTCCGGCCAGTTCGAAACGGAACGATAACGGTAATATCTACATCTGTGGGATACGCCGGTGGTATAAAATGAACCTAAGGACGACGGATCCTTTAGTTTCGGCGTCATGTGAATTTCATAAATGGGTATCGTTCCCGTTGAGAATGTATACCTTACGCAGCGGAGGATCACCATTCAATAACAACGGTGGATCGTTCGCTTGAGCTTGTGTACGGTGTATTTTTTATAAGCGAACGGTATGTGGATCCCTTTTACTTGAATTCGTCGCTATCGAGAAATTGTTACGATTGCCGGTCTAGTTTAACATTTTGCTTTTTTATGGTTGAAAGAAGGTGACGAGAGAGAGAGAGAGAGAGAGAGAGAGAGATTAGCATTATTTTTAATTTTGTATTTACGTTTTTTCTGCAAGAAAAATCAGATGAAAATATAATTAAATAATTGAAAAAGAAACATATTATTAAAATAATTGAAACTATTAATTTATCTAATTAATAAACATATACCAGTATTTTATTTGAAAATTGGTTACGTAATTCGATTATTATTTATCGTATTAAATAAATTTGTTCACAAATTTTCAAAATTTTTGTTTAATTACAAGAGTTATAGAAAAAATAAGTAAATTAGTACTGACGAGACATTAATATTTTCTCATTTATAGCGGCATTATTATCTTCGTATTTTTTCTCGTGAATTATTCTTTTTATTATCTTACAAAACTAAATTATATACTTTACTATACTTATATTACCAGCGATTATTTAATTACATCTCGTCAAAGTTACATCTCACGCGATCAATTTAGAAAATTGTCACAGAATCGTACATAAGACACAAAATAGACGAGCGACGGTATGTGATCCAATAAAGTCTCACGGTAAATATGACACACGAAAATTCTGGCAAGACAACGCGTCAACTCCGACGTTCGCTCGTTTTTTCGCAAATATTCTCGCGCTTTGTTCTCACCCACATACAAGTACTTTGCGTCTACGTGAAGCGCGCGAATGAAAAGGAAAATAAGATAAAAAGAGGCAGAAAGGGGAAACCGTGTGCGCAAAAAGATAAAGGTATATACAAAAGTACCTAATAACCGCGGCAAATTGCAAATTATGTTCGGTTAATTGATGTCTTCGGAAATTACAGACGAAAGAAAGAAAGAAATAAGAAGAAAGAAGATGCGAACGTATACGGAGCGCGAGATATATATATATATATATAGATATATATATATACATATTTGTGCATGTACACGAATCTTTATGTATACGCGTATATCCTAACCTTCCGCGCGATCCCGCGGCCGCGGTAATTTAAATGTCAAAGGAAATTGTTTGATTATTTACTATGCAAATGAAATTGTTTAAGACGCGACACACCGAGCTAACACGAAAGAAGGAGGGGAGACGAAGTCGTTCGAAGGAACGCGCGATAGAGAGTGAAAGAGCGAGAGAGAAGCAGCGGGATAATTTCGCCGCGTTAATTGGATCAAGAAGTCGGATTGAGAAACGATCTCCTCTCCGGCGGCTAAGGTAACTTTGCTCACCCTCTCTCTTTCCCCCCCCCCCCCGCTCTCCCCTAAAGTTTCGCTTCAATTATGTCCCCCGAGAATCGCGCGCTACGTGTCGCAATAATTTTCGCGAAGGCGATCGCCGCTCTTCTTTCCGTCTCTTTATTTCTCTCTTACTCTTTTGCAAAGGACTCCGAGATACTTCGACTTGTGCAATGCGTTTTGCGCATAGCTATATAAGCCGATATGTGTGGAGTTAACGTCGCGAATTTTACCGATGATAATTGACTTGATTATAGCGAAATTGAATTTATGCGATTGTGTATTTTGTGCAATGCAATCGCGCTAAATTAGTTTGGATTCGTTGTTATTTTTTGCTACGAGGAATATCATTATTGTATAGAGGCAATATGTTCCATGGTGCTGCTTTGGAAAATTTTCATTGCATTGTTTTATTGAATACGACAAACATTGAGTAATTTAATAAGGTTTGAATTAGTAATCGATGTAATTTAAAATGACACAAATTTTTAGTTATGTTATTTTCTTTTGTCAAAAACATTATTCAAATATAATACAATATATTTTTGAGGCCAAAAGTATTATTTAGCGAATTATTTTTTATGAAGTAATTATACAGAAAATTATAAACATAAAATAAGAAAATGCATCAAAACTCTATTTACTTAACAAAATAAAAATTTAATATCCCAAATTATTAACCAAAATTTGTCGTATAAATGATTGCTCATTTACAACATCAAAATTTTTAATGCTATAAAATTATCTCAAAACGATACTTTGCGTCACATCTTGGTCGAAACATTATGAGCAACGTGACATTCAAAGTATAAAGAGCGTTTGCAAGCTGAAATTTTCGTCGTTATTATCCACACAGCCATAATATAAAAGCACATCGTACATATAGTTCACTCTCGGTTTTACGCATATACATGTATATCTATATATATATATATATATATATATATATATATATATATATATATATATATATATACATATAGAGATTGTTCGCGGAGCAATCTTGTCCGACATTATTCCAACTAAACTGTCATAAACGGGAGGAAATGAAAAGAGCTGCTTAATAGCTTATGTATGCAAATAAGCGAAGTGAGAGACAGAAAGGCGGATTTGTGAAAGAGAGAGAGAGAGAAAGAGAGAGAGAGAGAGATACAAGGTTGGCGCACTCGAGGAGAATGGCGCCGGATATATATGTATAAGCGAGGAAGTTTTGAGGAAGTGCTAAAAAGGGGTGGCATTCCTTACGCGCACTCTTCTCGCGCCCTCGCGACGACTTAATCCGAATGGATTAACCTTCGAGTGAGTTGAAGAGTGTGGCGTGTCTTGGATCATCGTTATACGACTCGCTCGTTGAACTCGAGTAGCTTTTTTGGTAAGCGATTTATGGCTTTCGTTGAAATTTTAATTTCAACAAAACATTTTATATAGATTGTGAATTGTATTCATATGATGATTTAGTCGAATGTTTTGTGAATATGGAATTGATTTTCGTGCATCAATCTTAATTATGCACAATCGCTTATACTTCTCGTCTATTATCTAACTTTAATAACAAAATTCATTAGTCTTAAAAGGTGCATTTGAAACTAGTTCGCATAGCACGATTCGTCTCTTAATTTCCAAACTTCGATCGTCAAAATATACGCGCGCGTTTCTCAACGATCAACGCCATCGAACACCGGCGTTTCGCTTCACTGATTAATGTCTCGAGAGCAATCTCACTCTACCTCCATAATACAAAACCATCCAACTCCAACGAAGGCATCATTGCCTCTCATCGAGAATAGTCCTTTTACGTTCGCTTCGAGTTCCTTATGAAAACCTTAACGTCTCTTCGAAGACGACGAGGCGCTTTATCGCGATCGCGTCCTTCGAAACGGCCCTCCTTTCTCGTACGAGCCAATTCGCGATTATGGAAGGTAGAGAGGGAAGTGTAAAGTTGTCACGGATATTCGTCGCTCTTTTTTCAATATCGCTTCTTTTACATTTCGATGGCATTCGTTGGATACACAATAAGGGAGTCCCATTGTCGATATTTTTCCTGAGCGTCGTCTTTGACGACGAGCGGAGACTCGCTTGTAAGATCGAGTACAAAGAAACTTTCGATATATCGACGGACGCGATAGAACGCTTCGTAAATGTAATGAGACGATGTTTCAGCTCGCCGGAAGTGCAACGACACCGATATTTGATCGGTTTAAAAAACTATTTGCATTAGAGTTTTACATTATACGAATTCGTGTTATGTATAAAATATTGAAATAAGAAGTAGCACTAACGAAATGAGTAAAATTGTTTCGTCGTTATTTTAAACACTAATAATGTACAGATAATAAACGTTTTTCTGTACCTATCGATACTGTTGACGATTAGCGTTCAAAATTTGCGTATTCGAATAATTCGTACGTATGAATATTAATTGAAATATATATATATATATATATATATATATATATAAATTGTGTATTAATTAAAATTTTAGTCGCGAATTAATGTCACCCCACAAGAAGTGGAATAAATATTGAAATCGAACGCTTTATTATAACGAACTTTATAACGTACCGTGTTCCATTTAAAACAACATGGAATTATTAAACCAAAGCAATTTATATTTATTCATGCTGGTTTAATGATAAAAATTTAATACACCGAAAAAATCGTAAAAATTAATTCGTAAAATTAATGCGCCCGTGTTATCTTGCAATGCCAAATATGCACAATGAAATATATTTTAAACGTAAACGATGAAAAAAATATTTAAACATTTATTATTTATTTCAATACGATTCTAATAATTACGCGTAATTTTAATCAATCATTGAAAAACAATACATCAATCAATTTCAACTTCGATTCGTGAATACTTACGCATATTTAATATAAAATAAACATATCGCTCCCAGACGCAACGGAAAAAATTCACCTCCGAACGTATGCTAATTTGAACGGAGAGATAAAGCAAGCGGGAGAGAGAATGAGAGATTCAGCATAAGCGCAACGTGATCCTGTAATATTTACGATTCATTCTCAATATTTCACCATTCTGCGGTGCTTCGTGCGCGCATTGTCTTATTTATGGACCACCGCTTATGAATAACTCCGCGTTTTCTTTCCTCCCCCTTTCTAACGTAGACGCGCGTACGCAAGCGTGTCGCTCCTTAAATGGGATTTATCGCACGTTTCGTCGTGTTTTTTTCTTCGACCAATGCTACTAAATTTGTTTTTGTCTTCGTTGTCGCGTACTTGTACTTGTACTAGTTGTTTTTTCATAGTCCTCTAAGAAAAAAAAAAAGAAAAAAAAAGAAAAACCGATGACGATTTCGCGCCGGAAGTGATTTTTTTCTCGCCTACCGAATCCTCTCAATATGCAAATCGTCGACGGGTGCATTGAAACTAACGCTTCGAGCAATTGATACTGTTAATAGCGATATTTTCGCCAGGTTCTGTGATTATATGCTTTTTCTCTTTTTCTTTTTCTTCTCTCCTTCTCTTTCCCTCTCTCTCTCTCTCTCTCTCTCACTCTTTCTCTTTCTCTTTCTCTTCTCTTAGTCTCCCTCACT
This sequence comes from Chalcis sispes, assembly GCA_949987625.1. Lineage (NCBI taxonomy): Eukaryota > Metazoa > Arthropoda > Insecta > Hymenoptera > Chalcididae > Chalcis > Chalcis sispes. The sequence goes on from OX465095.1 coordinate 61,568,488, forward strand.
CTACGCTTCTATACGTTATAAAGATCGCGGGGCAATTAATTAGCGGCCGATAGTCCCCGGCAACCGTAGCCGTACATCAGACTTTGGCAATTAAACGCGCAATTATAGAATTTCGAGGCGTGGCTGCCGCGCGGCTTCGATATTTATGATAGCTGAGAAAGAAAGAGAATACGTGTATATATATATATATATATATATATATATATATATATATATATATATATATATATATATATATATATATATATATATATATATATATATATATGTGCAGGAGAAAACGAAGATATCCCGTACACGTTTGTGAGTATACACGAAGGGTGAGGCGAGAGAAGAGAAGGACAGAAAATTTGTGGGATATAAGAAAAAGTCGGGAAGAATATGTATGAGAAAGAAAGAAGGAGTAGGTAAAGAATAAAAAAAAAAAAAAAATAAAAGGAAGAGAAAAAAAGCTCTACGAGAGGGAATTAAGAAAATCCTCCCCTGACTTTATTGCAACATTTTTAATTACGGTGAAATGGCGCGAAATTTTTTTTCGCGCGTCCCCTCTTAATTCCTGCTCGTCTCTCTTCCTGCGTTCCTAATTAAACTCGGCCCGCGCGAAACACGCCGAATTCCTTATGTATGTATGTACGCGCATGCCTGTGTATATGTATAGATGAATGCCGAAAAGATGCAGACTTTTATTTTCCGCTTCGGCACTAGATCGACTTTTCTTTTAATACCTTTTACACAATCGTTTTACAAGAGTTGAGAATCCGATTAAAGGAAATCGTTTTTCCCAACCTTCTCTTTCTCTTTAAGATAATGAGCGTTTTGTATTTTGTATTTCTTCGACTGAATATTTATTGCAACACCAAGTGAACAATTGCTTTGTTTCTCAAATTATTTGTTATACACAGCGGCGGCAAAACGAATGTACATTTAAAACACTGCCGTAAGAAGAACAATTTTATAGCGTCAGTTATTTATATTTACAGTGAAAATTTACAATCGCATCGACAAATTTTACGTTAATAATAATTTTTATTTAATCAAATTCTAATCGGTAACTTTTCTTCTTTAAATTTAAATTAAAAAGTTTATTTACATTTAATAAGTAAATTTAAAAATCATTTTATTTTAAAATAAATGTTTTTTTTATTAAAAAAAAAAAAAATGTATATTCTAGTACATCATTTAAACAATAATATATTGAACATCTAAATTAATTCAAAACCTTTATAAATTTAAGTAAAATACCGCAAATTTAATTTAAAAAATTAAAAGAATCTATTAAAAGTAAAATCGTTAAAAATAACAAACACTGAATTTAATCTTCATCAAGAACAAAAATGATTCAGAGAGTTTGCTCTTAAAAAGATGATTTAATTCCATCCACAATATCATTTACATCATATCTAAAATCAGGAAGGTCAAGTCTTTCTTACTCCTAGTCGCATCCGCCTGTCCTTCCATTTCCTCAGCCCGTAAAATAAAAAAAAAATACTCGTCCTTTTCGCGAATCCTCAGGTAGACATGTTTCGCGACGCATTTCACGGTACCGCGCTTTTTTCTTTCTCTCCTTCTTTCGTTTTCTCTTTCCGACCGAACAATTCATCCGGCTTCTGAGAAGACTTTCGAAACCTATGCCGTGTGATATGGTATAAACTGAAGATATGTCTTTTTGTTTTTGCAAATGACGTTGAAAGCAATAAAAACATTATTTCGACTATTTATATGTGCATGCTTGTGGTGGACGCGCTTTTGATGTACAAAAAGTATTCGAGCGCGATATTATTGTTATCAATTGATAAATATTTTATAACGTTCTCATAATTATTACATGCATATGTTAAATGATAAATCGTAGAAGTGATGTTAAAAAAAAAAAAATTATTAAATAAAAGAATGCTATAAACCGATAACTTAAATAACATTTAAGACTATTGTCACGGCTTACGATAATCGCTTTCACCGGCGTACATAATAATAACATGAATAAGAGAGTCACATTTCTACCACACTTTTTAATGCATAGTCTCAACAAGTGCTCTCAATTTAAGTGGAACTACTTGGATGTTTTACTAGCCTTTTTTTTACTTCTTCCCCATTTACACTAGAGATACTCGCACACACAAAGTCGCTTCAGTCGACCAAAGCTTCTCCGTCTTTCCTCATCGACTTGATCCCCCGAGTTCTCTTACTCAGGAGTTGTTTAACGAACGCGGTCGCGCCGTCGTTGAGCACTGAGGAGCTCAATATTTGTACTGCTTCGGACCACTTCAGCAAGTTGCATATACAGCGGACGAAAGAGAGAAAGAGAGAGAGAGAGAGAGAAAAAAGGTGCAAGACGAAACAAGAAAGTTAAAATACGAAAAGTAATAGGCATATGGTAGTGTATGTAGCTTGAGTGATTCTTGAGTCTCTCTTCTCTTTCTCTCTCTCTTTTTTCTGAATGTGTGTGTACGTGTATACCGTGAAATGCGTTCGAGTTTTTAAGTAACCGTTTCAAGATCATTTTTTTTTTTTTAGTCGGACGTCGTTACTCATCGCGACACTTTGAGGCTCGTTTCAAGTAATAAGTAAATAGATTTCATTATTTTAAAAGGAGTAAGAGCGATGAATTGAAATTAAAAACGGTTTAAAAAAAGTAACCGGATGTCTGATATATTGATGATATTTATTCAATTTATAAAATTCAAAAATAAAAGAATCAAAGTTAATCGATTAAGTTAATTTATTTTTTATAAACTGTTTACTTTAAAAGGAAAAGAAAAAGAAAAAAAACCGAAAAGAGCGCGAATAATTCGCTATAGCTGTAATAACAACAACGTGTTGATTTTACGTTTCAATAAACGAACCACCGTATACAACTTTATGAACTCGCCGGTAATAACCCATAGCGAGATAGTGATAGCCCGAGATAACAAGAAAAAAGCAAAACCGAACGAGCGCACACTTATATTGTAGGATTTTATTCGACGCACGGTAAGTCAGCTCGCGTGCATATGCTTTCCGTTGTCGAAATATATAAAACGGCTGCCAAGCTTTACGAGGTCATATATATATAAACGTAAGCGTGTGCGAGAGAATGAGAGAATTTTATTCTTTTATCGCGTATAAAGAATATCTCGAGCTTCCTCGTACGCATACACATACACACACATACAAGGCGCGCGTCTTTGGGACGCGGTATTTTTTGGATGGAGCTTTACCGTCCGTATATATAAAAGCGCATATTGTGCGTAAGCTCTTTGAATTATATATGCGCGAGACGAGGGGAAAATTGACGTATGTTCGTATTTATTGCTTAGCTAAGTGGATTACGACGTACATAGTAAATTGTCTTTTGTTATGCAATTTGATTTTCTATCTTTTTAATTGAGACGCATTTTTATTCAAATTACGATGATCAAAATGCGTATGCGATAAAATTTACGGCGCTCATAGTTTTGAATATCGGCAATAAACAATATAATAATAAATTATTAAATAGACACGATCTCACGTGTAAAATAAATTACTTATTAATCTAAAAACTATAGCCCGCAATATTTGTTTTTTCAATGATAACATTGAATGAATAAAGAAAAGCAACGAAATAATTTTCATGCAAGAGAGAATCACAGACAATTTGTAAGTGCAAATTGTAAACACGAACGACGAAAATGCAAATCAAGTCGGCCAAAACAAAGTGCGAGCATCTGTGTGCAAATGTCCCGCCAATTTCATCGCTTAATAACTGCCCATTTGCGACACGTGTCTTTTTAGTCGCTCCTTTTGCCCCGAATTTTATCAATGTGTGTTGTACTTTATGTTACGTGCATAATATTAAAGTAAAATTCTTATTTAAATTTTTATTTAAATATTGCAAATTTTCAATTGGATTTTTTTTTTTTTTTTGTATTTTTTTTTTTTTTTTTTTTATTCATATGAAGTATATCAGTATATAAAATACATTGACATATTTATATATTTATTGTTTGATAAAATAAATAATTTAAATTAATTACCGATTACAAATTTTACAAAACGCAACAATTTGTTAAACATAAAATAACTATCCATATCAAATAGCACCGATAAATTTTATCATACAACGCACGGGGTGAAGCCAGTAGGTGAGTAGGACACATGTAACCTTTTCCTTTTATATTTACACAAAGAAGGCCTAATTTTTTATCAAGCCGAGCGATTATCTCTCTTCGAAGGTATACCTTCTTGAAAATCCTCAAACGGGCCGACCACTCGTCTCTAAACCAACGAAACGTCAACCCAGAGACTAGAGCCGCTCGCGCTCGCGCATCAAAATATTATCTTATCCCCTCTCGTGATGTATTTTTGTATATTTTATACTTTTACTTTTGCGTCCGCTCGTTCGCTACGAGCGATCCAACGCTGATAAAGTAGAATCCTAGACTCAAAGGGCAGACCGAAAAAACCGGTTTACCAAAATAAGTGCTTGTATGATGTCTTTCTTTCTTTCTCTCTCTCTCTCTCTCTCTCTCTTTTTTTTTTTTTTTTGTTTTGTTTTAACTACGACTTCGAAAAGACCGGAAAAACAAAAAATGTCTTATTTTTGGTGCGAGTCTTTTGTCGCTTGGACTTTTATGTCTTACGACCGTTGATTTATTAATTATCTTGAGATTTATATTCATAGAGCTAAAGATTATATGGTATGTGCTGCGAATTCTCGTAGCATGTCTACACATTATATTGTGTTAAAAAATAACTACCGATCTGCTTTTTTTATAATTTCGAATAAACAAGAAAAAAGTAATGCATAATTTAATTTTTTTTTTTTATAATATCTTTTTTAAAGATAAAAATAATATTATAATAATATTATCAAAAAGTAAAAATAGATTACAGCAGCAAAAGAGTTTAACCATTTTTTTTTTTAATAAACCAAACACCGTGTCTCTAATAATAAGCGAACAATTAATTTAATTAGATCACCCGGTACTGACGACTCGATATAAGAAAGACCCAGAAACTCACCCCTTGAAAGACTTTTACTCCTCTTCCTGTTTTTTCCTCATTTCTTTTTCTTTTAAGCCTCGTGGCTTCTCTTTCCTTCGAGTTGCTAACGCAGACGTCAGCAAAGATAGGATCTTTACCGCGTGTATAACTGCTGCGTCTCGTCTCGGATTACCTTTACCTTCTCGGTTTTTTATTTATTTAATTTTTTTTTTTTTCGTCTTATTCTCCTTCTTTGATCTTTGTTGGGTAGGTCACCGATGGTTTATTTCATTGAAAATGGAATTAAATTTGCAAAACTAAATTTATTCATGGTTTATAGAATTTTAAATTATCTAATTCTCGATAATAAAAAGTTAACAAGGTGATCGATTTTAAAATTTAATTTTCTTAAATGCATAAAAATAAAAACTAAAAATAAGATTATTTAGAAAGGTTTAATGAAATAAACTTCGACAATATAAAACGTTTCACTTTCATTATCTACTTAAATCACTCACATTTACGCGCGAACGAATCCCATTAAACAGCTTTGCTATTAATCCAAAGGGAGAATAAGGCGTATTCTTCCGCTGGAAAACTAGAAAACGATATATTGACAGAAAAACGGAAGAAACGGAAAGAAAAAAAAAAAAAAAAAAGAAAATGAACGAAAGATAAAACGCGCTTAAGTTTCATCACGTACACGCTTAGAAGTGCGCGCATGTGTATACAAGCGAACGCGAACAAACGTCCGTCACTCAGACAGATCGACTACCGTTGTTACGAAGAGCTTTGGGCGTGGAGGAGTCTGCTAACGGTAGATAGAAAGAGAGTATATGAAGGCTAGGAAAAAGTAACGAGACTTTACGCACGCTGTGTCGTCGCGTTACCTTAAAATGGGAAAACGAGTCGCTTTTCTCAGTACTATTACCATTGCCGATATATTTTTTCGTCGATTTAGTTAATTGCTCAAGGATGAGCTTTGTACTTGTCACGCTGTTTCTTCGGACACGGTGATGGATTTCTTTGGGTTTTTTTAAACTTTTTGATGATGAAGAACTATTAATGTTACCGCTGCTTGGAATGTTAAATGTATAATTTAAAAAAAAAAAAAAAGAAACCGAAGAGAGAAATTGAGATTGGTAGACTTTATTTAAAATTATAATAAACTGTATCGACTTTCTTAATATTATTCATGGATCTCTGTAAATTTCGTAAAAAATGTTTCCCGTTACAAATAAATAATGAATATTTTTTATAAATCTTATACAAATTATTTTTTTATTACCTACAAATTAAAACTTCGATACATCGTGTCTGATTTATAAAGCACATTATCTACTTATTTTTTAGAAGTCGTTAACATTTTAAATGTAAATATTATAAAATTTTTTATTGTTTTAAATATTCTTAAAATATTTAAATTTAATAGCAATTTTTAAAATTCGCAGAGACAAAATACTTAAAGTTTATAGAGTAGGTTCATAACACTGACTATTTACTGCTAGCTGTAAATACACATAGTATTATGGTCTTTCATCCAGAAGTCCGCAAACAAGAAAAGGCTGACAGTTTTGTTCGGTAAACGGAGGACTATGGTCAGTCTTCCACCTAGACATACGAGCCTAGGAGATCAACTGTACGTCAACTTCATGACGTTATCAATCATGGCAAGCGTCGCAATTGTAAGAAAATTAGAAAAATAAAAAAAAAAAAAAAAAAATGGTGGGCGGAAAACCGGTCACAAACCTAGCTCTCTACGAACCTGTAAACGACGCTACTTGCAGTAGAACACCGCGATGCGCCGAAGCTCACGGAACGATGGGTGACGAACGGGTTCTCCCATCTAGCTCCTCACCGGGCGTAGGCTGATGGTTGGCTGTATGCAAACCACATGGCGCTACCACCATGGTAGCGTCGCGGTAGGCAAGCTCACTTGGACGTAGATACGACGATTCGCAATCCTCCACTTTGACTAGATAACGAATCTAGAAAACAATAAAGACTTTAGTAAAAGAAAAAGGCTCCAAAAAAAGCTCAATCCAAACTTGTCTCAATCTATTGCTTTATGTTTTCTAGGAAAACTTACGAGCAAGAGAGAACTTGTTCGGAGAGCTCCAGAAGAAGCCAATTTAACGGCGAAAAGGGACCTCCTTATATACACTCACAACATTTTCTTACTAGAGGGTTGCAGAAATAGGGGTGTAGCCGCCTAACGGCGACGTGCGGTACTACTCGGCGCGAGTTTCAAATTTCGCAAAGGGGGGGGGGGGGTGAGTATAAGGAGAGGGGAAAGGATACAAGGTAGCACATAGCCCGTATATGAATATATATATTTGATTATACGTTTTTGTATGTCTGTATGCATATCCGTAACTATAGCATAAAATTAATTCATAGTAATAAGTTTTTTAAATTTAACTATAGTATACAAGTTAATTATATAATAATAAAAAATGTTACAATCAATTTTACTATGCAAAGAACATTCCATCGAAGGTAGCCGAGTAAAAAATAAATAAATAAAAATAACGAACGAGAAAGATAAAAAAATACACGCATCCGCACGGAGAGTACGTATAGAGGAAGAAGCTATCGAAGCACGAAGAGGTAACGACTTGAACCAAAATGACCGCAGATGAGTTTTACGAGTGGCGCGCGCTTCGTTCGGCTACCGGTGCTGTACAACGTCAGGTCCTCGCAGAGAGCGACCCTTTATACGTTTCTCTTCCCTTTACGCAAGCCCGAAAGCGAGTAAGAGAGAAATTTGCAGAGAGATGCGGTTGTCGTAAGGGAACCGGTAGGTAACGTGCCCGGACCAAAGGATCGCCTCGTAATTGATTATACACGCGAGTTATTAATGTAACAGACGCGCGAAGTTTTACGGCGCGGTCCATGGGCGCGCGACCTGACTGACTTTCAATTACGCACTTTCGACCTCGTCGCGGTGTTATACTACGCGATTCAAGTTCCCTCGTATAAGCGCGACGTAAGCGCGTCAGCTTCCGAACGACGAGTTTAACGAGCGCCGCTCGTGCGATCTTACTCGTTTTCTTCTTGTGATACGCGAAAGCGAGCCGCTGGTGTTTGACGATCGTATAAAAGGGTGCGAGTTGATATAGCTCGGTATATTTATATATCTTTTGTAATGTTATGAATTTATTGTATATCAGCTTGTATATCTTCTTTAAGTTTATCAGAATTTTTTTTATTTCACTGTCTCTTTATTGAAAAATTAACGTTTTTTTTTTTTTTTTTAAATTAAACATTTGTTCACATTATATACATCGAATAAAAATATTTTCATGTTTATTTTCAATAAATTTGTGCAATATAAAAGATTAATTCTTATTAATTAGGTTTACAAAAATTAATAATTTATTTAATTTAACGATCATAAAATAAATTATGAAATTTTCTTTTTTTCATATGGAATGCGTTTTAAATTTTAATGTACGAAATCGATATTAATTTTTTTTCAATATCACATACAATTATCCAAATGTGCAGATCGAGAGTAAGCAATCAAGGTTATTCAAATAAATCGATGATTTATTTCGATCAAAATTTTTTATTCATTATGTAAACGGAAAATAGAAACGACAAAACACTCGTATGAATATTTTTACATTCAAAGTTCATCATAAATTAAAAGAATCCGCGCAAAAGGAGTTAAGGTACAACATCAAAACGCACGGAAGATTAAACTTACTAAATTATCAGATCATTCGGACGAGCAAACTCGTACGGCTTAAACTCGGCTAAATTGCGAAATACTTTCTTACCCCCCTCCCCTCCCCCTTTTTAAACTCGAAGCGAGCAGCATTATAAATCAATTTAACTTCCCCATCTCGCGGACCATAGAGCGGCAAAAATCTAAAAGCCACGAAAGAGCGAAGTACGGCGTGCAGTAACGCGCTTTTTTCGACCTTTTCTACGCCTTAAGTGTACGCCGAGTGAACAAAACGGAAAGAGTAAGAAACACGTAAAGAAGAAAAAAATGAAGATACGTATGTGTGTGAATGTGCGGGTCTCCGCGGAAGAAGAAGCAGTCGCGAAAGAAGCGAGAGATAGAGGGAGAGAAAGAAAGAGGTAAGAGGTAAAGAAAATGATACGGCGTTGATTGAGGCTACAGTATAATGACGGGTATATAGCGGAGGCAGTTAGAAATGAAATTTCACATCTGCGTGTCAGAGCATCTCGCTCGCGCCGCGCGTACGAAAGAAGACGAGAGGTGTGTGTACATATATATACATATATATATATATATATATACATATCTCTCTCGCTTTCGGAGTGCAATCGTGGGAATAGAAAGCATATCTCTCTCTCTCTCTCTTTTTCTCCGTGAATCTGGACTTACGTGCGAGCACGCGTATTGCTGCATACCTCTGAGTAATATACATATACTATAGTATGTATAGTGCTTGCATGATTACGAGGGACTATGCGCATATATACGATAAACGAACCTTAAGCGCGCGCGTGCGCACTTTATCGTGCCGTGCTGTACGAGTATGTGTATCTAATATATATATAACTGTTCTTACGCGAAAGATCGAGCGTTTGTGTAACGATACGAGCAAGAGATCGTATATCGAGACTTACTTACTAATGTGTAACCGAATTGCGATATTTTTATTTTTTGGTAGGAAAAAAAGGAAATATAGTACGTATGTAAAAGAATATGAAAATAATACAAACAGTAAATATCTCTATCATCGAAATCAATTTATATTAGCTATTTCAAGTGAATCATTTAATATTATTAAAAACAATTTAATAAAAGCAAACGAAACATTGTTGTTCAAAATTCTGTATTAAAGTGTTTTAAATGATAAAAAATAATATAACTTACTTGTCACAGAATAAAAATACGTTTATAAATTTGTCCATCATGCTTACACATTTACTTCCTTCTAGTTGGTGCACTGTTAAAACAAGCTGATTGTCAATCAATCTGACGCCGTAAAAGTGATTCATGAACAAGTGCTTCCCACTTCTTTTATTCTTTGTCTCTTCTCTTCCCCCCCCCCCCCCCTTTTCCTCTCTCTCCAGTTATACATATGCGTATAAGCCGGTCGCGTAAACGCGTGCACACACACACACACACATACAATCCACCCGTCTGCATTTATCCGGCGTAGTGCAAACACGTCCGAACCCTCTTTTCAGAATTTCTAAGATTCTGCGAGAACGAGCGCACGAGTACTTTATCCTTGAATTTGGAAAAGGCTTCGATTTTTCTCTAGAATGCTTGCTTGATTTTTTTTTTTTTTTTTTTTTTTTTTTTTATTCTCGATTTCTTTCATTCATTTTCTCAACAAGAGAAGGAAGAAAGGGCCTTTAATTACGTTTATTTAACTGCGTAAATATGAAATGGTAGAAGGTATACGGTTAGGTCAAACAAAATAAAAGAAAATCCTACAAGTATAATATAAATTATACTATATTGTAGCGGTTATTCTTCTAAGAATTTCACAACTTCTAATAGGGTGATTCATAAAAACAAAAAAAAAAAAAAAAAAAATCACTAACAATAAATCGAAGCGAAATAAAATTTCTAATAAAAGAAGCAGATAACAAAAAAAATTATCATTGATGATGAGATCGCTTCTCGTTCGTTAAAAAAAAAAAAAAAAAAAGGGTAATAAAAAAATCAATCTATAAAGGTATCGGGTAACGCGAGACAATAATTGCAACGCGCGAGGCGCGGATCGCTCGCGAGAAGCGGAGATTTAAATGCTCTTTAAGTATAACACACGCGGAACGAACGATATGGACGATGTTCGATATATGTATCCGTATATATACGTGTGCCTAGGATGAAAACGAACGATGCATATTATTATCGAACCTTTCCGGCACATAATTACGGCCCCATCATCTCTCGCTTGTTTATGAGGACCCTACCAATAACCCTTGGGAAAACCTTCCGTGCGCGTAATTAATTCAAGCTCAAGGTGTACCATATGCGCAAGCGCGCATTTCAAATTTTCTTTTTTTTTTTTTTTTCGAGATAATTCCTTCGATCTCACACACTTCTAAATTTATGTATGTATGTATGTATATATATATATATATATATATATATATATATATATATATATATATATATATATTCGTATCTTGAACTCATTATCATTTTCAAGAGCAATGATCAAAGGGCGTATTAATTTCAAATGGATCGATGTATTTTATAACGAAGGTTTAGCTCGTGCAACATACGTAAGATTTATGTTTTTACGGTAAAAATATATTAGCAAAGAAAGAGCTTGATAAATTTTAGCTCGATAAGCTCGTAAGTACAATGTTTATACGTAAAAATTTATATTTTAGTGTGATTTTTTAATTACGTCTTGATAGAAAAATAAAAATTGTACAATTAAATGTAATTCGTTTCTCGTGACACATTTTTTTAGTGGAAATATGAAAAATATTTGAACTTTACGTATTTTCTAATTATTTTATAAAACTTTAATTTAAAAACAAATCTTCTATTAAAGATAATAGTTTTCTATTAATTTATAAAATTATTTTACTCCATCGTCTTGCATGCTCCATTGATAAAAACTAATCATTATTAAAATTAAAATAATAAATAATTCCTGTAACATTAATCTTTATTTACTAACAAATAACGAATCTTAAAAAAAAAAAAAGAAGAAAAAAAACAATTAAACAACGAATCCGTTAAACAAACCCAACACACAAAAATAAACAAACACAAGTACAGCTATAAAAATTTTCTCCGGCAATATGAAAGTTCGTCGGTGTACGAAGAACTTGAGTTTTGGTGCCGCGAGGCAAAGCACATAACCGTGAGAAAGATACTCAAGCAGTCGGCATTAAGGTTGCCGAAACAAGGGACATTAGTGAAAACTTGACTTGGCTTAACTAGAACCAAAAGATCCGTTTCTCTCTCTTTCTTACTCTTCGTAAAGACTCGGACACGACGTAAAAGCCCGAGTCGGTGCGCTTTCGAGGCGTTTAATTGTGGTTTACTCTCCTAATGTAATTTCTCACCTCGCGTATTCATACCGGTGCGCTAGCTTAGGTCCCTTGTTGTGTCGTCGACTTGCTTTTACTCGTAGGGTACGCCCACTCTTTATGCTTTGATGAATTTGCTTATCCATTATTTTGATCCCATTAAAATAACAAAGTTTTCGTAGCGTTAACTATTTAAATTATTCGGCGATTGGGACATAAGATACTGAAAATATCTTAAAGTAATCTTTAAAATTAAAATTAATGAAGAAAAAAATATTTCTTTGAAATTTACATTAAATTTAAATATCAGTGTACTTTTAATAATTAATAATTTACAAAATATTATTTAATATTAAAGAATATACATTTTAAAATACAATTGATTTGCATACCGTTTAATTGAATAATCATTCAATATTAATTACGTACAATTTTATGCATTGCTGAAAGCTTTTTTAATTGAATCACGTTCGACACATACATAATTTTTTTATATAATAGCTTCGATACTTATAATAAATAATTTTGTACTATGGTTAACTAGTTTCAATTAGATATCGATGAAATTAAATTGATTACACTACAAATTAATTACTTTAAAACGTGTAAAATCACTATAAATATCCTTGACTCGCCAACGATTCACAATCGGTATAATAAATAATGAGAGAACAAAAATTATAAAACTTCCCACAAGTCCAAAGTTTTATACAGCTCGCAAAATAATTCTTATGTATACAGTATACGTTTAAAAAAGCTTTAAATATGAATCGAAATGACACGAAGCGAGAAGATACAGCTCGGATATATTGTAGAGCAAAAGAGCAGCAGCAGCAGCAGCGGCGGCGGCAGCGGCAAAGTCGGCAGCGTAGAAGATGCGATGGAATTACTCCCGAAGGAGTGATTTTGTAATGAAGCCCCTTATTTCCTCGAACCTGGACACCCTTTCCTCTCCCTCTTTTTCGCTCGCTCTTCGTATGTACCTTCTATTTCCTCTATCCGCCTTTCTCTCTCTCTCTCTCTCTCTCTCTCTTTCTTCTCTTCGCATCTTCTCAAATGTATACGTAACTCGAAAACGCGCACGACGAGCACATGCGTTGTCGCTCTCTTTGCGCTCGCTGCTCGTCTCGCATTACTAGATTACGAGAGGTACTTTGGTAACTTTGTACGAAACTGGCGCTCGTCCCTTGGGAAGTTGACACGCCTTGGATTCTTGCGCACATGCATGCGTATACGAAAATAATAAAGTTACGAGTAAGGAAGGCGTTGCAAGTTACGTTAAAATTTTGCTTCATAACGCTTACGTTTATAGAAAATTATACATACGTGTACGCGAAATTAACTAAGTATACGATATTATTTAACTTACGAATTACAAAAAATTATATCTTGTTGTAATTAAAATTAAGCAGCAACGATAGAACATTTTTTATAATATTATTTGTGCTCGTTAATAAAATAATAAAAAAAAAAAAAAAAAGTTACCAAAATTATAAAAAACTCAAAATATACCCTTATTAATTGTTAATAATTGCCTTATTATTAATAACCGCATTTTTTTATTACAAGTAAGTGTCTTTATTATTCAGCATGCGCTATATTCATATTCAGGGTAAGTAACATTTATTAAATTTTTTTATTGTTTATTCTTATCTCACGTTAAAACAATCTGCAATAAATTAACAGAACACGAGATGAAAATTTATAAACGAAAATTTACACGGTTGAAAAATTACAAATTTTTGGTTCAAATTTTCTTAAATTTGAATAGTTTACTTTCAAAACAAATTCAAATTTCTCAAATTATCAGCGCCTTCGTAATTAAATAAAAGTATAAAATTAGTATAATAAACATTAAATTCAATTTCATCTTTGATCTTTAAAAAGCACCGCCAGCGAAGAACTAAATTAAAAAATTTATCAAACGAGTTTCGAGAAAAGTATACCAAATGAATATCAGCAAAACATTCGACGATAAAGCACCAAATAAAACAAGTAAAAAGCTCGTAGGCGCTCTCGTAAAAAAGAGCGAAGCGCACCTAGCGTGCACGCGCACGCACACGTCTCGAATAAATCGCGCGCGCCAGCGAGACTGTATACGTATATGTAGTACATATATATATGTATAATAGAAAAATACGAAATACAAACCTCTACGGCTACGTATAAGCTCAACGTATAACGTCGACTTTCACGAGGGTTAAGGATAATGATATGGATAATCGCGTCGTACCGTAAGACCGTGCGCTTACACACACACACATATATATATATATATATATATATATACGCGCGCACATGCACGAATATATGGTCCAGCCGGACGTCGTCCAAAGAAGAAGGAGTGAGTAAAGAGATATAGAAAGGGGCAAGGGACGAAAGAGCCGCCCCTGTAATCACAATTGAAGGCTATTTTCTCACCGCTCTGATGATGCCTCGATGTATAACCTCATAGGATCATCTCCGTAAATGTGTGTGCATGCATATATATGTGTGTGTGTGTGTGTGTGTGTGTGTGTGCGCGCGCAGAAAACTCTGCCTACATAGGATAGAAAGAGAGAAAGAGAGAAAGAGAGAGAAAGAGAGAGAGAGAGAGTTTCGTCCAAGAGAGTTTCAGATTCTCGTTCGCAGAAAATAAGTATAGAAGATGATGGACGCTCCGAGTAATTCCCTCTAATAATTGAAATATACCCGCGAGAGAAAGAGAGAGAAAGAGAGAGAAGAGGGGAGAAATAAAGCGACGAGGGGAAGAGAGAAGGTTACCGCCGCCGCTATTGCTTTTTTTCATGTACATATCTATGTGTGTGAATCGTATGTTACAGAAAGAGAAAGAGAGAGAGAGAGAGAGGGAGAGAGACAGAGAGGGAGCACACACGTATGCATTTTCACGCGCAGTGTGAACAGGGATGCACACCATCGCCGTTAATGCCCGACTCTTTTTCACTTTGTTAATTTATCGTCTTTTGTATTGGAGTATATACGGCATTTCCTTTCTTTCTTCTTTTTTTTTTTTTTTTTTTCTTTATCCTATTGCTTTTCCTTTCTCGCACACCGCGCAATTAACTTTTCAGCCGAGAATGTAGAACACGTTACGGATGTTATTAGAGGGTGTCGAGGTTACACCTTGAGTATTGGGAAAAATTAAATCTTTGTAAAGAAATAAACATTGAGATTTGATATTTTTTTTGCCAAAAAATTAATGAATTTTTAATGACAATTAGTTTTAGAAATGTTGCTAAATGTTATATTCATTTTTTTCAAACTAGTTTGTATATTATTGTCGAGCAAATAATAAAACTTAAAATATTAATTTATAAAAAATAGTATATTTACTTTAATAACGAACATGTCAAATCTTATAATTGATAATCTAATTCAATAAACATAAATAAAAAATATTATAGTTGAAAGATTAAATTTTTCATTTGACACAAAAACGTTATGTTATAATTGTTATAATAATTTAAAAAAAAAAAATTATGCTAAATAGCAAAATATTTCACAAAATATATAGGACTAAAAATTCCTGAACTTTTCCTCATATAATCTGTATAGTAATATTCACAGTTTCTATAAATAATAAAATAAAATAATATATTTAAAAAATTTTATAAACATTGTATAGTAATTAAAGATATTGTTTATTCATTTTTAAATATATATTTACTTATAAAGGGAGTTATAGAAAATAAAATTTTTATTTTTGATATTTAACATTTTTTTAAATTTCAATAAATGTTAACAAATTGAAAGTTTATAAATTTATTAAATTAGATATATTTTTCCTACAGTTGTAAAATATCGTTATTTAAAAAATATTTAACCGAAAAAAAAATTATTTAAAAATTCATATGATTATTATTATTAAAAAGCTCATCTTTTTATAACGAACTTTAAAACTTTATCTTTATAATGTAGTAAAAACGGGGCACGAAAATCAAAGTAAAAAATTGAGAATAAATCTAACTATTGCATTTTATAGCCTTTATTTTTCCAACATCATTGAGCACATTAGCGCACCAACCAATCAATAATCACTTTCTTGACTCACGTATCGTTCAATTAAATACAGAGTCGCGTTTGAAAACGTACGAAAACGATTAAACGTCGCATATATCATCCACTCCGTTCCCTCGGATTTTTCTAAAACGAAATTTCTCCCGTTACATTCATCTCCTCTCTATTTCTATTTCTCTCTCTCTCTCTCTCTCTTTTTTCCTTTCACGAAATGAAAATTATCGCGCTAATCATTCGCAAAATGAGAAGAAAGCAATGAACGCCCGAGAGAAAATAAGGTGCTCGGGCACACCTCGTTCCTTCTTTACTTAGCCTCCTACTCTCTCTCTCTCTCTCTCTATCTTTGCTACACCCGTGGAAATTGCACGTGTACGCGGGTCCCTCATGTCTCTCTCTCTCTCGCCTTATCCGCGCGCGCTTCATTCAATGAAGCCACCGTACTCGCACTTTTAAGGGAGACGTGTAATTTGGCTTCATAAAATACTAGTCTCTCCCCATATACTTTGCGGTCGGGACGCACGAGAGCTAGCTTACTCCACCTCCTCCTTCTTTCCTTTCATCGTAGATTCTCTCTCCCTCTCTCTCTCTCTCTATCTCTCTCTCTCTTTCTCTCTTTTTCTCTTCTCCACGTGCGAGATGATCGAAGGGATATTTTGCACTCGAGTAAAGTGCACATTGTGCAACAATTACGCCGGACATAACTCTTTCTCGCGCGCCAGCCGATATATATATATATATATATATATATATATATATATATATATATATATATATATATATATACAAACACGAATCCGTCCGTCGAGTTTTTCGCGCAGAATTTTAATTAATAATCAAATGAAATCGCCCGACGTCATATTCGAGCTTTATACGTCTGAGCGTATGATAAACCGAAGCCGCTTACGCGGCTATATTTTACCGGAATGCCCTTGCGACGTGCTTCTGTCTCTAAAGGATGATTGGCGACGATGACGGCAGTGATGTTTTGGTGTGAAAAGCTTAGGTGGTAATTACAATGATTAGATATTTTGCGCGAATATTTGTTTGATTATTTGTAGGCGTGATGCTTGTTAGGACGGCTGATGAAGCGTGAGAGTTTTATTTTTTATTTTATTTCTATTTTGATAAAATAAGTGCGAAATTCTTTAAATATATTAAACGACGTGATTATAGGGTATGAAATTAAGCGATGTGATATATTATTTGCGCAATTTTCATTTTTAATTATTTTTAACGTCGATAAAAATTTAATAAATAATTATTGCTAGCAATTTCATTGAGAAATAATTGAAAAATCCATACTTTTATTTTTCATATTTGATGATTTTTAATTAATTCACAATAAATAATCAACATAAAAATAATAATTTTTGAAATGTAAAATTGAAAAAAGGATATTAATTAATTAAAATAATTGCAGGTTACTAAGCAACTTTTAATGACTATGTAACATTATTTATAAAAAAAACAGTGTCAAGTACTAATGATTTAAACAACGTCGATGATCATTTTTTCTACAACGATTATTATTTTTGTCGTTTCGCTTTTATTTTTCGTCTTTAATCATACATCAAGACTGATACAACTAATATTAATTTATAATTTTGATGACTATTAAAGCTGATAAATTTTGTAAATATAAAAATTTTGTAAAGCTCATAACAATAACTTAATGAAAATGTATCGGTATGAATTTAAAATATTATAATTTTTCAATTACTTTCATGCGATTAAACATAAATAGTATTTCAAAATTATCATTTGCAAACGATAATCAACAACGGCAACAAAAGACGGCAAGGTTCACTAACAAGTGAAACCGATAAAGTTACGAAATATCGAAACGTAAAAGTTCGAAGTTCGACGTTGGTAGAGAGAAATAGAGAGAGAGAGAGAGAGAGAGAGTGAAAAGAGAAAAGAGAAAAAGAGAGGTAGGAAAGAGAGTGCAGAGGGCGTCGAACGCGCACCATATATATACATATATACACGTGTACGTAGATCGGTGTACAAACCCGTGCCGGCAATATGCCGTCGTCCATACATCACCTCGAGTTTGGAGGGCGAGAGAGCCGACAAACTGGGGAAACCTGACCAGAAATATGATGTCATTTATATGGTAATACATCGGAATCCCGTCATTTAGATACTTCGATGATTAATGTCGCCGACAAGACAGAGCCAGCTGGTACCCAAAAGAGGAAACGCCATCCTCGACGAGCCAAGGCTACCCTTAAGAAAGACCGACTGGACGGTCTAGACTTACCTCTACCCCCCTATTCCTATCGCGAGTCTTTGACGTTTTAACAAGATTCTTATAACTGATCTTGGCTGTACGTTCACTCGAGTGAACGGCTATCGTTCGATTTGTGCTGTTTGTTCGTTTAGGTTTTCGTTTATTAAGAATAGATGAAGTAGCGAAGGCTTCCGATAAGAAATAAAAAGTGCCTTAAATTGTTGTTACTAAACTAATCGCATGCCTTTGTTTGTCCAGTATGTAAAATATAATTGAAATCGAAATATTTCTGTAAGAAACATAAATTCTTGCAAAACAATTAATAATCTTAATTTTATTAAAATAAATTATTTGTAAAATAAAGAATGTACGTACTTTGTTTGTAGTAAAGTATTCATTCGTGATACTTTCAAAAACAATAAATTTATCAAAAACATGACACATCCCTAAAACACAAAAACTCAGTACAATCACCAAGTATATATCAAAAAATATTTCTTATTATACATGTTTTTGTCATCTTTATTAAGAAAACCTAAGAGAAAAGAGAATGAGAAAAAAAAGTTTTTTTTCGATAAAGTTAAAAAAGTTTTCTTGCGAACTTGCAGTTCGATAAATGACAGCGTGCGCGACCACCTCCTCCTCCTCCTCCTCCTCTTTCTCTTTTCTCTCACAACGAAACGAACTTATCCTCCTGGCTAACGTCGCGGATATCCGTCCTGGAGACTCATTGGTATTCGAGGAACGCGTCGAGCGTCGCGGCACTTTGCCGAATGTGAATGCGAAAAAATGTGAACTTAATAAGAAAAGCCTTAAAGGAAGTAGTAGAATGAGAGCGAGAGAAAGAGAGAGAAAGAGAGAGAGAGAGAGAGAGAGAGAGAGAGAGAGAGAGGGGCGAGCTTTTGTCGTTTCTCGCTTAAAACGCGCGGCTTTCTACTTTTGCTCTTCGGAAATTCCTTAAGCGGGATGGGAGCGAAAGGGACACAATGATCCATTCATAGTTTTTACGAGCTCCTTCCAAGATCGACTTTTAATATAAGTCTTTAAAACTCGTGCAAAATCGCGAAGATGTATTTTACTTTTTCTTCTTTTTTTTTTTTTTTTTTTTTTAAATAAATCGTGCTTTCGGATTGATTTTATCTGGAGCTATTTTTCTTGCGTTAAAAAGAACAAATGCAGATCGAAGCAATTTTAAGAGGGTAAATTAATTTTCAAATAAATTGTTTTAATTTAAATTCTTCGATATAATTACAATATCGATAGATTTATTCTACGAAACGGTTAAACTTGTACTGTCTAAAATTAAATTCTTATTGAATCAAAACAAACGACAGTATTACTAAAGAATATGTTTTTACTTTAAAATAAAAAAACAAAACGGTATCGTACACTCCTTAGACTAAAAAAACTTAATATTCGTAAAATGTAAATAATTATATAAATAAATAAACGGTGTACACAAAGAGTAAGTAGGAGGAGTAGGAAGAAGTCACGTAATCACGCTAATTGAGTGCAGATAGGCCTCGTTGTCGACTCCTTCATTACTCGTCTACTAAACGAGAAAGAGAGAGAGAGAGAGAGAGAGAGAGAGGGGGGGGGGGAGGGGGGAAGGATTACAGAAACCGCAGTTAACCGTCGGTGCGCAACAACCGGCGCCGTCATCGTTATTTAGCTCACACGCGTTTTTTTTTTAAGGAAACGCCGCGCGACGATGCGACGCGACCGAGAAATTCCTTTCTGTTCCGTTGTCGACTTTTAAGTTTATGTATCGCAAAATACGGGAAATCGATTGTTAAGTTGTATTTTTTTTTTTTGAAAAACTGGATCTGATTTTTTTCTTTTTTTTAATTTAAAAAATTTTAGTTGAAATATGTATTATTCGCAAAAATTTGACGGCGATGTCGGTTTTGATTGCTATTATGATTGATAATATTTAACGGGTATTATCTGTTTTTACTTTTTTACATTTTTATTCCATTCTATAAGGAATTTTATTTTATATACGATAAATTAGTATAAATTTAATGTTTTAAGATAGACATGCCTTAAGTCTTTTCATATCATCGAGTCATTCTTTTTTCATACAAACAATTACAAAGTATACGATTTTCATACGAATAATCAATCAATAAATATTATAAATTATTTAATAAACATTTTTTTTTATTATTTAAATTTTTTTCTCCACATAGAAGAAAAACTCACTTCTATTTCAAATTCACATAGGATTTTTAAACTTCAGCTTCAATTTTTACAAGAGGAACTCTAAAATAGGAACAAAAGCAAAATACAAAAAAAAAAAAAAAAAAAAAACATTAGGTACTTCGATAAACGTAATCCTTCGCGGCTTTGAGTTTTGCCGAGTTTCGCTGCCATCCTACGGCTAAAGAAAGAACAACTCGGGGAAAGATGCTCTCTCAAGTCGGTACGTCAGAACTCTCGGTTATCGGCAACCACAAGAAAAGTTTCAAGGCAACCGGAATACTAATGAGTTTCGTGTAAACTTTTTTTATGCCAATATTATCCATTGTAAAAATGCAGTACAGTGTGTTTCATTATTTTTATGAACCATACTCTTATATAATTTCCTTATTATACAATTTAAATTACTTATTGCATATGAATATTAAAAAATCAAAGTCTCACTTACATTACAAAAGTTTGTTCAGTTTATTTGAAGAGAATATGACATTAATGTTTCCGAAATTTGTTTGTATTATAACTGAAAAATCCTTAAAATTTTAGCGTTATTGCTTAATTTAATGACATTATTTATACATAATAAATAATAATTTTATTTAATTTTTTTACTAACACGTTTTAATGCCTATCGGTGCTTGTGTAGAAACGATTGTTTTCGTCATTAAATCTGAAAAATTAAATTAACAAAATTTCACTGATCATAATTATTAATAAATATTTTATTTTTATTAGTTAACGTAACATGCATTAAAATCAAGTATAGTAAATATATCAATGATGTAATGGCACGTTTCGTAAAAATCTTAATAATTATGGATAAAACAAACTATATTTGTATTAAAATGTTCATTACGCTATGACAAAAATAAAACTTAATATAATAAAAATAAAAGTATAAATTTTCTTCAAATGGAATTATAAATAAATTATTTATTATATATGTAATATTGTTAATAAAATTGGTCGCGGTCTTGTTCTAAAAATATTAACTGTAAATTATGACAAGCAAGATAGCTGCACACACAAAAAATTAAAGAAAAATTAACAAAAAATGAAAAGAATTAACAAAGAATGCGTGCAAATAAATCAAATGCCAAAGAACACAGGTGAAAAAAAGCACGGCAAATAAAATCCACTACCATTGTACCTCGCGCGAACGAACGAATACATGTACATACGTATAAACGCGTAGAACGCGATAACAGTTTCTTCATTCCGCGAGCGCAATGGCCGACATTCTGTGCCTGGCCTTTCAACTCTCTACATATACACGCGCACATAACGTAACGGCGAAAAATGAACGAAGACGAAGCGATAACGTCGGCGATGCGTTTATCGAGCTCTCTTGTGTGCATAGCTCGCGAGTACTAAATACAACGTGTCGCTTGCGTTTTATAGATAGCTTTTAATATTGTACACCTCGTACGCGTATGTATGCCCATCTCTTCCCTTATAGATATCCGTACAACGAACCCTGATATAAGCATACATTATCCGCATAATATTGCCCCTTGTGTGCATACGTGTATGTGTGTGTGTGTGTGTGCGCGCGCATATACATGTACAAGCGCTCGATTATCACGCGCGGCTAATAGAATAATGCACGAGCAATATATTATTATTACGCGACTTATTAACTCGATGCTCACGTATAGTTAACCGGCGATCGCGCCGCGTACTTTTTCATTCATAATGTTCTCTCGACGATCCACGTAACTGCATACGTGCGGCTAGAGGGTTAAGGGTTTGAGATTATTGTACGGATGGTTTTACGATGTGACGGAAGAATTGTAAACTTTTTATCATATCGATAAATTTGAGTAACAGTATTTTTATTTATTCCGTTAATTTATATATGTGTACACTATGGTATGTAATACGTATTTCTTATGAAAGGTTTTCATTTACACCTGAATAATTTTGTTAAAAATTATTATATTTAACGATTATTACATAAATTATGTAACGATCTTTTGAACGAATAAAAAAAAATTCAGCTCTGAACATGGCGGAATTTTAAAACTGTTATTTTTAAATTTTGTATACATAGTAATTTGTATACGTGGTTAAATGTCGAATAAAATAAGTGAAAAATGTTTTAAAAACATTATCATCAACAATACAATTACTTATAATATTGACAACTTATTCTATGAAAGATTGAAAACCAAAAACGAAATCAATTATTTTTTAATAAATTATTAATGCTCTTTAAAATTTTAAAACTATAAAAATAAAAAAAAAATTACTTGACCAATTTTTAATGGTTACCGATATTTGCTTATTAAAAGCAGTTTAGGGAATATATCGATTACCGACCGCAGAAAATACAGTTCAGTCCTACCTGTCATCACTGCTACCTGCATCTCTATCTACTCTATACGGCAAAATTTTAATAACGTATTGTTATCTCTTTTTTGCTGTAGATTTAAAAGTTTATTAAAATAATAATTCTGTTAATGCATTATTATACATTTAGATTATACATTTTAAAAACTATGTGCCGGTAAAATAAAAGTTTATTAAAGTTTAAACTTATATTTAAAATTAACGTTTCATTTAATTGATTTGAAAGTTTATTTTTTCCAAAATATAATGATTAAAAATAATTTAAATAAATTTTATAATCCAATGAAACTGTTAAAAACGAATTTTCTCATACAGTATCACAAATAAATAAGCTACTTAATAAAAAGACCTCATAATTTCCTCTCGAAAATAAAATCTCCCCCATGAATTATCAAATCCACAAAAAAAAAACCTATATAACGTTCTTATATAGCTGCGCGTCTCGTAAACGTATTCGAGCGTACTTACATTCGCGCGGGTGAAAATATCTCCCGCGGATTCGAAAAAAAGAAGGAGACTCACGCCGACATATTAGAGAGGATATCATCCGGAAAATATGTGTAATAGCCGTTTAAGACCGACTGTATACTTACACATCGACAGCAGATGGGGAAATTTCGCTACTCTCACTCTCTCTCTCTCTCTCTCTCTCTCTCTCTCTCTCTCTTTTATTTTTATGTAACCGCTCGCGAGACTTTCCCCGCGAATACTACGGGGATGTATATTATATATATATATATATATTCGTGTTGGCTTCTCGAACACAGGAGCGCCAAGTTTAAAAAGCTATTTCCAACGAATCGAGTGGGGTGCATCTGCTTTTCGTTAAGGGGAAAATGGCTCACCGCGGGATCTTGTCACTCGTTTTCTTGTACAAGTCCCCGGTGAGTTGACGTTACGGTTCACAAATCGCGGGATTCCGCGCGCGTTATGTTGCGTCCCGTAAGCGATCATAATAATTATTTACCCAGGAAACGGGGGGAGGGAGGAGGGGGAGGAATTGTTACGCGGAAGTATGAGTGGAAGAATTTGAATTCACGTGAGATTTTTTTTCTCGTAATTTGTTGAATTAGGAATAAAAAATTATGATAAATATTAGAAAAATAAAATTTCAAACTCTTGAACGTTAAAAATTTTCTTTTTATTTCAGCTTTGATTATTTAAATAATAATTTTATAAAGTTAACTTGATTTAATAATATTTTGAAGAATAATTTGTGTTCTAAAAACAAATTTTCATGGATTTTATTTTAAACAAAACAACGCATATAACTAAATTCAAAGTAAGACTGATTATCTTAAATATGCATTTTTACAACATAAAATGCCTAACAAAATCTGCATTTTAAAAATCACCGAAATTGCGACCGAAAACAATTTACGATTCCACAATTCTTGAAAACAACGAAGCTCATATTATCATACATATAAAAGTAGATGAAGAAAAAATGTAAAACTCTTTTCACCGGCTAAATTTATCGCGAATAAACGAGGAATGAAAAAATATAAATCACCTCGAAACAAACATAAAATACAAAAAACAAAAAAAAAAAAACCCTCCGAAAAAATATAACTCCATGTGAGTCTTTTGTTTTCGTCCCATAGAAGCGAAATATCGCGCGGTTTTTTAATTTTTTGTTTTAAACCGACAAAAGACAGAAGACCGAAATTTTACATCCGACTTTCGCGGTAACGATTTGCATTTAAACGAAGCCGAAAAGTCACGCGATGACGATCGTTCGAGCGCAAAGTAAAAAAAAAAAATTCGCGACTGCGGTATAAAACCGATAAATTTAATCTGAACGACAAATCTACGATCAAATATATACATATAATGTATATAAATAAATTTCGTAGCAAGTGTACGCGCATGCGTGTAAAGCAATCCAGATACATTCGAGCAGAAATGATAAATCAGACGCGAGGTATTTTCGTCCAGCTTTTCGTTTTCTTATAAATTCGGACGAATGTGGAACGCGTATGCCATTATGCGCCTTTTATTTCTTTGTTTCTCCGTTTTTTTTTTTTCTATCTTCCTTGCGTTTTTTATTTTCATCTATCGTGAAAAGACACAAGCGATCGATGCTTGCGAGGAAAGCAGGTTTTGAAAAGCATTTTTTATTTATTAGAGCTATTATCGTGAAAAAATTATTGTTCGTTCATTTGTTTTAATTGCTCATATGTGATCGAAGTTTTAAGAAGCGAATTTACATACACGTAACTTGCTTTGACGTTGCAATGCTTTAAAGTATGTAATAAAATTTTGACGACATTTAGTGAATTACCTGAAATTCAAAGACATTATAAAAAAGTTACGTCGTCATAAAAATGTAAGTTTTTTTTTTACAATTTTGAATTACAATTTTAATTTTATGGTAAAAGATGAATTAAAATTTTTATATTTAAAATTTAATTGAAATAAATGATTTTTTATATTTTTCAACAAAAATACTATTTTACGCTTTAAGGGGTTACCCCCACTTGTAGCTCAACAAAAAGGCCTTTTTCATGAATTTTTTTAAAGAAAACTACAAAACTTTTTTAAACAATTATTATATCATCTTAAAGAATACATCTTGAAGAACTTTCAGTAATTTTTTTATTGCAAAATATTACATTGTTAAGTGGCAAATGGCCGCCAATGAAATAGTGTTTTTATTTATACGGTTTGCGGTGACCAACATTGCGGCGAAGTGGATCATTTGAAACAAAAAATGTGGATAGATTTAGTTAAATATAAGTATAAACTAGTCTTTAATCGAAGGATTTAAAAAAATATTCATTTTTAACAAAATGGCGGACAGTCAAAGTTAATGGTTCGATTTTAACGAAAAATCGAACGATTAAAGACTACATTTTTATGTATTAAATAAGCCTGCAAAATTTCAAGAAGATTGGTTCATTAGTGTTCGAGTAATCTTGGTCACCGACTTCAGAAATGCCATTTCGAGAAAAACGCGTTTAAAGTTTTAATTTCAGTTTATTCTTTCAGTTAATTCTTCTCTTTCAACGCTCATATCTCAGTTAATTTTGTTCGGATCGACTTGAAATTTCCAGGTCATATTCTCAGATACTTATACTTCAAAAAAATGCAATTAACAAAAAATCGATTTTTTCAAAGTCGCAAGTGGGGGTAACCCCTTAAGACGAATTGTTTATAAATTTTAAAATTTCCATGACTTTAAATTCCTTATAAGCAATCATCGATAACATCCTAACAATACACATTATAAATTTTACGCGATACATCTTATTCACATTCACAATGAATAGAAAAAAAAAAAAAAAAAAAAAAAAAAATGTCCCCTATTCCATTCGCACCTCAACTAGATCCCCCGGAACTAACAGGTTGCATACAATTCTCCAATCCACCCTCGAAAATTCAGATCGATCGTAATCCCAAAACTAACATGAAAATAAAAGAAAGAGATGTACGCATTAGCGCAGAAGTGAAATTTTTAAGAAAGAATAAAAAAAAAAAAAATAATAGTACAGAAAAATAAAAGCAAAATATATGCGAGTCCATAACTTATTACGTCAGCCTATCGTCATCTTGACATCGAAACGAGAATGGAGAGAGAAAAAAAAAGGACAGCTCGTCAGTTATAACGTATGTCCCTCATTATTCAAGTGCATTTAGAGGGTGAAAGAGAATATTAACAACCGTCCATTTCCGAGATTTTCTCGCGGCCGAGACACACACACACACACACACACACACACACACACACACACACACACACACACACACACACACACACACATATATATATATATATATACATGCACATTATTTGAGGTACAGGCTACGGTAATCCTTCCCCCCGTCGAAAGAACTGTAAGGAAAGCCTCTTGTGAAATTCGTCGTGCGTCGAGAGCCTTGGATTTCCTCCGCCCCTCCTCTTAGCTCGATCAACGAACCGCGTGTCAAGAAGCGTCTTTATATATCCTACTATTATCCTACCTTTCCCCTCCCTCTCTCCCTCTGTCTTTCTTCTTACGCCCTCGCGCGTTCTTCTTTCGCCAGTGGCGACGACGGCGGCGGTTCGTCATAAATCCACTTTCGATTATGTCGTCTAATGGGAGTATTATGCAACACGATTGCCGGGCTTTAAGAAGCCGACGTTGAGTTGCTCCTATACCGCGCAGTCTTTATACCCGACGCAATATCGTATTCATATGCGTTCGGAGGTTGAGTTTAAGCTTGTAAGAGTATCGGAGAACTTTCTTTGAGATATATCTTGCTTTCTATCGTTACGCTTGCATGCGCGCTTCTTCCTTTTCTTCGCTTGCTTATTATTTTTTTTATTTTTTTCGTTACATTCTGTTTGTTCTTCATGACGAAGGGGCAGAGATATTTTTGTCCCTTCGTTTATAATTTATGATGACGGATTTTTCATCGATCAGTCAGCATTTGTACCATCGGCATTATCGTGTAATGAGACATCTGACGACTATTCGACGCGATCAACATAATCGATGTAAAGAAAAAAAAAAAAAGACTAACCGCGAGCTTTAGCTACGATGCCGGCTGAATCATAATTTTTTTGAAAAATGCTATGCAACGACAATTTAGAATATATTTTACTTTTACAATATTACTAATTTATCGATAATTTTATTTAAGAAAAAATAATAAATTATGATTTTATTTATTAATAAAGCAATTCAGTACTAGCATATTAATTAATGACCGCTGTAAACATTTATAAAATAATGTCTTACAACTAATACCGCCAATAAAATACAATCTATTACGAGAAGAATTCATTTCTTTAAAAAAAATTTAAAACAAAAATAAAGATTTACATTATCGAAAAGATTGATTTTATTCCAATATCTCGCACATTGCATTTTTCTCCTATGCCATTTCAGCGTTTTCTCTCTCGTTCTATTTCTGCGTGCGTATATCTCTTTATCCGCGTCTCTTATTTCTCTTACCCTCTCCCTCTCTCTCTCTCTCTCTCTCTCTCTCTCTATCTATCTCTATCTCTTTTTATAGATCGAAAGGAGGCATGTTTAACGGTGTAGCACATTCTAGTTCGTGGCGCGCTCTATAAATTCGCGCGTGGGCGGAATCGCAACCGCGTCCGTCCAAAACTGATTGGAATGAAATTCCTATTTACATTTAACTTTCCAGTCACGGCCTCCGAGCATCGAGAGACGTATTTACGAACGGCCGCTCTTTGATGGATTTCTGATGCATTTTTGATTTTTTATTATATATACTTTTTCTTTTTCTTTCTTCTTTGTCTTTTTCATCTTTCGCCCTTACGACCGTCTCCTTTATTTTCGAGACATTGCGCACGAAGGGCCAATGCACTTCCTTTACGCGTATAAGCATTCCGAATGAAATGTGGATGGTTTTGAGAGTTTAAACTTTTTTTTTCTTTCTTTTTTATAGTACGTGGAATCCGTAGAATATTTAAACGCGATTTTTTCTTTTGTTTATTTAAAGAATTTATATTGGGCTATCAAGAATGTGTTGATAAAAATTAAGAAAACAATATTACGATTTAAATGAATCAAAGCTTAATTTATGAATGATAATAATACGGCATTAAATAAGAAGAAATATATTTTGAAAATATGAGAAAAAAAGTTCCAAAATGTAATCTTGACCAAACAACCATATTACATTTTTTCAATTACAACCCCAAAAGAACACACAACCCGCAAATTTTCATTTAATCGGTATGTATATATGCGCGCGTACGCGAATTATCTCGTATAAACGATACAGAAAATCCTCGAACGACGAGATAAAGGTAAAGTTACGAGCGGCTCTTTAGCGTCTAATTACGACCTGCCGTCTAATAACCTCGCGCGCGCATATTAATACTTACACGGTGTGCCGTCGTATAATCCCATCGCGACACTTGCGCGCGAAATCTAATGAAATGCGTGTCCCTTCGAGTTGCGCTACCTCAAGGGTTAATACTTCGAGAGGGAAGGATGGAAAGGGTAACTCGACTCGTGGGTTTTGAATCGAGCAGTCAAATTTCAATCTCGCCGGTTTGAGTGGCGCGAGTTTGGGTACGCGTGGATACGACTGCGTCGATTGAAATACATTGTTATGTATCTATGATTGCCCGATAGTTTTTAAGCCAATATGTCGATTATCTTTCTTTGAATAAATTTTTATGCGCAAAATTTTTGATAATTTGTTTGATAAAAAAATTAATAAAAACGTTATAACCCATTAGATTTAAAGTTTTTAAAAACCATTACTCATTAAAGGAACTTTTAAACATAAAAAGAAAAGAAAGTTACAGCGACAATTAAAAAAAAAAAAAAAAAAAAAAAAAAAAGAACACAACTAGCCACATAACTGCAACAAGAATATAGAAACATGTTAAAGACAATAGTGCGTGTGCATTACAGCGCAATACAAATAAAAGGAGCAGCGATGCTTTTACACGCTGTGTACTAGGATTCAGATTAGGTCGAAGAATTATGAAGCGGACTAAATCAAGCGGTAGATTAGATCGGTGCTGGGTTATCTCTTCGAGTCTCTTCTCTCTTTAGTAAACTCGACTCGGTATACCAGCGCCTCAGTCCCTCCGGTTATTTGCTACATTAAGATAAGAATTTCGCCGGATTTAACCGAGGCTCGAATATTCCAGCGTTTATATATGTATATTCGCTGTTCTGTTGAGTATATACATATAAGCATATATGCTGACACTCGCATGTGTGTGGGTATATTTTTTACTTTTTGAGGCTGCGACAAGTCGTGTAATTTTTTACTTGATTCCGCGCATGAAGATTGCATTAATTTGAAGCGTTTCGTCGTTTAAGTTAAGATTACATTCTTAGTCTTAAGAGTTAAATTACTCGCAGTGAATTTTTATCAAAAAATTTTTTATCGTCAGTTTCTATCAAATTAAAAAACGCGTCGGTTATTTTTTACACTTAAACAACTATTTAATAATTTGCTTCGATAAATATTTCATCGAAAATTTAATTTTAAAAATGTACAGCGCCGTAAACAAGTTTATAATAGCTTTTCTATTTTTTTTCACAACGATATAATAAACATTATTATGTTTATAATTATATATTTATATTCATTAATGATTGGTAGATTTATTAGTCAAATATAAACATTAGTATAAATTAAGAAAACATTTTATCAAAATATTATTCCAATGATAAATTATCCTATCGTAGAATATCCAGAAAATATAAATGGTCATATTTAAATTTCTTCTCCAAAGCAAACGTACTCTCTTAATTTATCTTCGTAACAGTTTTTTTTTTTTTTTTTTTTTTTTTTTTTTTTTTTTTTTTTTTGTTCAATTTTGATTCATGACATTTTCTGTACATATAAAAATTAAATATTAAATAAAAGCATTTCTTTCAAATTTATATAAAGAAACATTATTTATTATAAGTATAATTATTATATGGGTATATATTGCTGAGCATTTTACAATTTCATAAATATATTTTGATGAAGTATATTTTTCAAACTATATAAAAATTTTTATTATGATTTCAATCTACTAAAATTCAAGTTAAACACATTAATAGTTTGTCAATATGACCATTGGTCGCAAGGCAATAAACTATGCTTTAAGAAAAAGAAAAGAGAAAATAAAAAAAAAAAGAGAGATAAGAAATAGAAAATCAAATCAACCGATGACGTAGCGCATTGCGTGCTCTTATTTCAAATATGCACGTGAAAAATGAAACGGAGCAAAGGAGAAGGGAAGAACTCACACACATAACTATGTACGTACACACGTATATATGTGTACAGCAATCTCTCCACTCTTCATCGCAGAGACTCGCGCGCGTGCAATGTCGTATTCCAAAGACGCGCTCGACCCCGATACACTTGAATTACGATCGTCCCGAATTATTCTCGCGCCTGCTCTAAGGAAAAAGAAACGAGCAAAAAGAAGAGCGAGAGCAAGTGAGAGAGAGAGAGAGAGCTGAAAAGATAGGCGAAAAAAAAGCGAAAGGCGCGCACGAAGGCAGATGCGAATAAACGACAAGACGAAGACGAAGAAGGGTCACTCTCTTCATCCGAAAGAGTACGAGCGTCCGAGTGTAAAGGTATTCGAATGGAGGGTAACGAAAAGCCGTTCGACCGTGCGTATACACTTCTCTTTCTCGCGTAGTCGAGAAGTAAAGGCCCGCGGGAAAAGGAAGAATCCCTCGGGAATCCTCTCTTCAAAAAGGAAGGAAAAAGAGCGAGCGAGCGAGAAGGAAAGAAAACTGTAAGAGATAAAGAGAGTACTTTCAGAGAGAGAGAGCCTTCCGGCAAAGAAGGGCGCGACACCTCATTTCCTTATCTTTAACAGGCCGTTACTTCTGTACTCGAGTGCCGAGTCGCGTCCGTTTTTCCTCTCTCTCTCTCTCTCTTTCTCTCTCTCTCTCTCTCTCTCTCTTCTCTTTCTCTCTAGGTGCGAGTAACCACCTTCTCTTTATCTCTAGCGTGCTGCCCCTTACAGCCGAAAAAGGAGATGCGCGGCTCGTTGCTACTGATACTTCCGTCGCGCTGTTACCTATCGCTTGCGATTTTGCCTTTTATCACAAGTGAGAAAGTGAAAGAGAGAGAGAGAGAGAGAGAGAGAGAAAGAGAAGGATGTTACAGTGAGAACGAGGTAGTATTGTATTATTTATGGGGTTAAATTATTGTTGTAAGCGTAATTTGTTTCTCTAAGATTTTCAAATTAGATAAAAAACTTTTATTATACATACAATAGTAATATATATCTTTTGATGATATATTTTTCAATGAATTAAATTTGAAAATGCTTTATTTTAAATATTATTAAAACTATTTTATTACTTGTTTAAAATTTTATTACCTAATCAACTAACATTTATTCTATTTTGTTTAGTATCCAAATTAAAAAACTAAACTTAATCTTAAGGTTTTTATTAATTAATTTAAAAATTATCTTTCAGAAAAATTAGATTTTTAAAACAAACACAAAAATAAATATATACAAATTTATGCATTTCATATATGTTTGAATAAATACTTTACGAAATTTGATAAATAATTCTGGGACCAAACAATCAATTGGTGCTTCGTAAATTTCTGTTAATCTAAATAAAACAACTAACATAATTTATTAATTTTGCGTAAATTTAATCTCAAAAACAACATTTTCACATCTATTCACGAAATCGCAACATCATCATCCATTCAAAACTAGCTCGCAATATAATACGATAACTCGCTTATAAAACGAACAATCGATAAAATTTTTCAAAATCCGCTCTATTTTCAAAAATATCATCGTCCACGCATCAATTTCGCATACACCATAAGCAATACAAGATGCCAACGTAGCATTTCTCCGTACTCGCGACACGCGGCAAAATGGCAAAGGAGTCTCACGCGGCTATCCATAAGCAGATCGTATCGATCTATTTCAACGTCGCGCGTCCCAGCTCGCTCCTCATCAGCATATAAAGTAGAGCGCATCTCTTATACGTGTACAGAAACTACGCGAGCGCAAACCTCGGCATCTAAAAAGAAAATAAAAAAAGACGATGTATATATATATATATATATGTATTAGAAACGCGAGCCGAGAAAGATCATCAGTCAACGAACGAACGCAAAGTCCTATATACCAAAAGGGGAGAGCTCCGATGTCCATTTGGCATCGGGTACAGCCGCCGGCCAATAACCTTTACTCGCCCCATCTTGTAACTTTTGCAACGGCTCGCTTCTTCTTCTTCTTCTACTTCTCTTCGTGGTTGTTGTTGTTGCTGCTGCTGCTGCTCGGGATATAGGAAAAGTCGCGCGGTACTCGTGAAAAATGATCGCTCCCAAATTGCCCGCTTACATGATAAATATACCGGCCGACGACGCTTTATGCTCCCTGTGAACTATTCCCCCTCCTTCTCTCTCTCTCTCTCTCTCTTTCTCTCTCTTTTTGAGATCACGTTTTTTTTTTCTTAGTCTCCCTCGGACGAGTCCGAAGTTTCACCCTATGTGTGTACGCGCGTGCATGGATATCAGATAGCGAGCAGCAGGAGCGAATTTTTCTTCCATTAAAGCTTATATAGGGTTTTTAAAGTTTCAAGGGTTCCTTCGATGAACCATGGCTTTTTTCCTAGTCTGACCTCTGTGACGTTGTTTTAAGCGTGATGTTATACAATGATTGGAGTGTTATGTCGTTTGTCATTTTTTTTTGCGAGAAAAATTTATTAAAAGGTATAATTCAAAAATATTTTTAATTTATTTCGAATAAGGAAAACTATTTGACCTAATAATCTATGTTCACAAAATAGTTTTCAATTCATTTGTGTTATTTAAAATTATTAATTATTTTAACATAAATTGTAGCTATTTATTTTATTTTCATTTACAACTGCAAATACAGTGTAGTCAGTGTATCAACATTTTTTTTTTTTTTTTTTTATTTAAATGGCATTGACGAAATTTCAATTAAAATAAAATTAAATTACTTCCATTATAAACTAAATTTTCAAGAGTTTCATTAAACTTATCAAACTACAACAAAATACTCGTTTAAAATATTACAAAATTTTTTTTACTAGCTTACTCTTCGCTAAAAATTTCAATTTGACTTTTAAACGTAAGAAACAAAGAAGAAGAAGAAGAAGAAGAAGAAAAAAAATAAATGATACAGCGGCAATTCATCACGAAGTAATAAAGCGGCACAGTTCCATCCTCTCGTAGAAAGAGAAAAAGAAAGAAAAAGAAAAAGAAAAAGCCACTAAGTAAAATAGACTGACAACTCCAATTTCATGCAGATTTCTCGCGCATTCGTTCCCTCTTTCTATCTCTTTCTCCGTCATTCTCGTCTTCGTAACAGCAGGTACACTTACATATACAATACGAGAAAGAAAAACGGCACAATGCCTATAATGTCGAGGCCATTCTTCAAATTAGCGCGTACGGCCTTGCAACCCCTCTCTCTCTCTCTCTCTCTCTCTCTCTCTCTCTCTTTTCCTTGCGCTTATATATAAACTTTACCCTCGAGTCTATATATATAAAAACACACGCGTCTTAAACGAAGCGACTCGTACACGTAAAAAGGGAAAAGAAATAAAGGGCGACAACATTCCAAGAGTAGTCGCACATATATATACACCCCTACCTCTCCTCTCTTTTCCTTTTCATCCCGAAGGACGATTTATAGTGTCGCAAAAACGCTTATGCGAGGGCGCGTGTTTCCTGTCAATTTGCACGGGACGATTTAACATTTAGAATTCCATCAATCAACATCGCGACCCGCTCAGGGTTTACCGGTCACGAGGCCTTGATTTGCCCTGGATAATCGTTCGGCCGTCGGAGTTGCTTATGTTAGGTAAACGTCGAAGTTGCGATCATTTCGCGTAATAATGTTAAGCTGTTAATGAATGGATTAATATGTAATAATTTTTTGTTGATTGCATTTTGATACCTTTTAAATCAAAGCATTTTACGTATCGATTAAAGAAAATGTATCTCAAAAATCGTACAATCGTCTTGAATTGAGAAATATAAATTTTATTACTCTTTATAAAGTTTAACTCGAGTTAATTCCAAATGAAAGCAAAAAAAAAAAAAAAAAAAACACTCCGTTGCCTAAATACTGCAAAAACCGCTAAGTCGCGGTAAATTTGTAGTAGCAGCACCGAGGTACGAAGTAATTACAAAGTAGATTATTCGTTCTTACCAACAGAACTAACAACACTTAAAATTCACAATTCGTCGTTAGGAAGAGTCTCGAGACACTAAGTACGTAATTTTCTATAGAAAGTCTTTCGATGATTTGCATCTAAATTACGCGGCTCTCTTCGCCTCAATCTCGGATATACCTTTTTTCGGTTTCTCTCTTTATTTTTTTTTTTTCTTTTTTTTTCGAAAGATTCCCGCTTGCAGTCGAAAAGATAACCGGCAATAAAAAAAAATAAAGAAGAAGGAGAAGAAAAAAAAATACGACAGCATCTTTCCTTCATGTCGGGGTGAAGGAGAAAGGTAGATCAAACGAGTATCGACTGTCGAAATCTTGGCGCCTTGACCTTTTCTCCGAAAGTTGCGGCCAAAGGTTTTGCGACCGAAGAAAGCACCGCGGCGCAAGTTTACTGCAAATGGATACCTCCCCCCCCCCCGCGGAGAACAAGACGCCTCTATTTCTTTCTCTCTTGCTCTTACCTTTTTTTTTTTGCTTTTTCGACCTTTCTCCTTCTTTCTTTTGTTTTTTTTTTTTTTTTTTTTTTTTTTTTGTTTTGGTCGCGTGATATAGTAAAGATCAAAAGTTCATTGTTGCCAAAGTGTAACAGTGTAATAAATAAAAGTACTTTTATTATGATTAATAATTGAAAATAAATAAAATCGATTACTGAGTATGTGTACCATAGTATATAAAATATAATTAAAATCGTATAAGAATCTAAGATAAAATAAAATAATAAGAAAATTAATCGACGTATCTTTCTTATTACGATTATTTACATCTTTTACCTTATATCGTTACTTAGTTGGTGCACAAAGTTATTAAGCACTGTAGAAACATAATTATATAAATGCAATACCATGGAAGTCTAAAATGAAACATTTATCGAATAAATAAATTTAAATAAAAAATTTTCGTAACGAGAATTATAAAATATGTCTAATCAATCATTTCAGATCATTTCAAAAATTTTCAAACAAATTTAGTTAATTATTGTGGTTCGTGACAAAATAAAAATTAAATAAAAATAATATAATAGAGCTTAAAGCAGTATAAGAAAGTTTAGAAAGTAGCTTTAACCTCGAGCAATCTAAGACCAGTAGAAAAAAAAAAAATTTACACAAAAAAAAAAAAAAAAAGAGTGTCGGTGCAACGCGACAGGGAGCACAAGTGGAAAGTGGCTTACGGCCAAAGGGTACATACACGTATATATATATACATATAAAAAAAGCCTCCGTGCACCTCAGAGACTTTTGGGCAAGTGTCGTGTCGTCGCTGAGTTTACGAGCGCGCTTACAAGACCAACCAGATAATTATCGGCCCGTGTCTTCATTTCGCTCCCGATCGACCGCCGCCGAACGAATCTCCTTTTCTTTTCTCTCTGTATACCGTTTCTTTTGTCTTACTTATTTTTTTTTTTTTTTTTTTTCTTTCTTTCCTTTCCGTATCCTTTCTTTTTCTCTCAATCTCGCACTCGTTGTGTGACATCGATGATGCGCCTTGGCGTTTTATATATACTTACGATGAAAGAAAGATAACGGGGGATAGCCTCGAAGTCGAGGGTAACGAGAAAAAAAGCGTACGTCGCGAATGTTAACTTACGGCTGCAATTAGGCGAAATTAATGGTTTCGTGCGCGCACATGCGCTTATGCGCTTTGTTTTATTGGATAAAAGATTTAATGACAAATTTTTTTTTTTTTTTTTTTTATTATATTTATAGAGCATTTCAAACCTTATAGATATTATTAGTATATCAAAATTAGTATATCAAAAATTATTTAAAAATTAATTGTTAATTTCGTACTCGAATGAAGCCATAAAAATTAAAAAGATAAGCAATGAACATTTATTTACTAACAGTAATTTTTACTCCGATATTTGCTCCTCGATTTTTCGCACGATTACTCTGAATTTTACGGTAATTCCGAGGTAAAAAAAAGAAAATAATTTTCATCTCGCCTATAATATATTCAATAGATCTGTCGTCCTAACCAAAAAAGAAAAAAAAAAAAAAGAAACAAAAAGAAACAAAAAGAAAAACACCTAGATCCAGATAAGACGAGGTTGTAAAAACAAAATGCTAACAACCGATAAAAGGAGAAAGGTAAAGAAAGAGATAAGCCGAATCTACCATTCTTTTTCAAGAAAAAAAAAAGAGAAGCGCGACAACGGAGTACTATATCGTGTACAGCGGTGTCCAACGACTTAATCAGTCCAACCGGTACCTTCCGAAAGCTACCCATAATAAAACCTCAAAGTTATACGATCGGTTAAAAATGGTTCCCTTTCCCAACACACATACATGTATACGTATACGTGGAAATGATGCGCCATTTTCTTTTCCATAGTGCACAGGAGCGATCACGTCGGAAGACACCTAATCCTATAACTGCATAATCTAATCTGATTTTTTTTATCTATTTCTCCAACTATCCTCGGACTGGCCATACACATGCATCGTATACACGTATACTCTTTAACGCTTACGCATTTACATTTATGTATATATATATATATATACGCACAGAGAAAGAACGAGAAAGAGATACGCCTGTGCAACTATTTATCGGCAGCCGGTCGTTTTACCGTTAGATCGACCTGCCGTCCAAGCCGCGTAGTCTTCGATGACGTGTTTCGGCGCGTTTTATTAAAATCGCGCACTCCTATGTCGCCGCATGAGAGCGAGAGAGAAAAAGGATGAGGAAGAGTGACGATATCGAAGCTTCGATTGTTTACTTTTTATTTCTTATGGCGAAACGAACGGACGCGATTTATAGATATCATAACTATTGTCGTTGTAATAATTTTGTTACACGTATGGATGGAGCTTTGTATTCGATGGTTTAGTCGCAGGTTCGAGAGAATGTATTTTATTAACGTGGATGGCGTTTTATCGATTTTATATGATAACGGTTAATCAATCGTCGCACTGCTGAGAATAAATAATGAAGTAGGTAGAAATTTTCAAGATCATAAAATTAATAAATAATACGATTAAAAAATTAAATTATTGTACATTTTTAATGGTACATACAAAAATAATAATTTACGGTTATTAAAAAATTATTTCCGAAAGGCAAATTTAAATCTCAAATCAAGAAAATTGCAAGATTAAATAATTAAGTATTTATTAAAATTATTGTTTATTTATTGATTTATTTATTTTATTTTTTATTTATTTGTTTTTTTTTTTTTTTACAAGTTGATACTTTAATTTCTTAAAAAGTATTTAAAATAATTTAATTTTAAGTTTTTACTTTTTTAAAAATTAAGAAATAGTCTGAATTAATAAGCGTGTAAGAATTTATTTCAAATGTCAGATGAAAACAAAATGAAGTCACAAAAAAAGTATCGTTTTGCATTCCGTTGTCGTTTCTTTATTTGAATCTCTCAAACAAAAGCAACAAATTATGCGTAAAAATTATCGCAGCCTTGCAAAGCACACAAATGAAAAAAAAAAAAAAAAAAGAAAGATCGTCGATTAAAACCAAAAAAAAAAAAAAAAAAAAGTATCATTACACGTAATCTTTACCAACTAAACCATATATACATATACGAAAGATAAGCAAAAGTAAAAGATCATCGCACGATGGAAAAAATCAACGGAAAACATCTACTCCCAGCTAAAACTATCCTTCGTCAAGCGCAAGGCCAAACGATTATTTATCTCCGGAGAAATGATATTCTATCACGGCTGAAGGAAAGTTCTCGACAAGGCCGAGCGCGCGAAAATAAAAACACCTCGGTCGCAGGAGTCGTCGCGCAGCGGGTCGTTAAAATTTTCACCGATGAGGTAAGAGCTCTCGTTAGCGCGCGCACACTTCGAGAACGTGCGGCTTATTTTTTTTTTTTTTTTTTTTTTTTTTTTTCAAGGTTTTCGTGAAAAGCTTTTTAAAATCGCAGGCACACGACACAGCCCTGGCGATGAGACGCATGGCGCTTGAGATTTCGGTGTATACATATAAGACAAACGTGTATCGGCAGGTATTTTTGTTAAAAACGCCAACTATTGAATTTTAACGTTTTACACGAGTTTTGACGTGTTCTATTATCTTTAGTGCTCGGTATGGATAAAGAATTTTTTGGAGTTTTAACGGATGATATAAGGATTTTTCTCTATTGGCATTTACATGGAATATTAATTATTAGTTTCTTATTTAATTTAAATAAACGTTTGTTTTATAATTATCACTTATTTTCAAATAGTTTTGATTATTATTTGTATAAAAAAACGAATTCTCAAACGAATCTCTCTCTTAAAAAATCTTAAAAAATTATCCATTAATAAACGTATTTAATCTCGAACATAATTCCTATTAAATACCTTCATGGGAAATGCAAAAAGAATGATTAGAGTCAAAACCGCTAATTTTATGCAATCTTATTACGACAACTTATAAAAAACAATATACACGCATAATATCTGAGAACTTTACGGTGAGACACGAAAGAAAATGCGGTTTGCGGCTGAATGCTCCGATGAACGATCTAAAGAGTCAAAATAAACCATTTTTGACTCCGATGTTTCTCAGATGTAACCTTTTTTCTGTCATCTAGTATAATCGAAATTGTCGTGGTAATTATAGAATTAAAATTTTTTGCAACTATTGTATTTAAAAATATTAGCAATCGTAAAGCGAAGTTTTATACATCAAAGTTTATAATAAATTTTAGATAACATAATATTTTATTATTGTATATAAACTAATATTTTATAAAATTTATTAAAATCTAATCTCGGTATTTGGGTAGATCAAGACAATCTAAAAGGCACGGCATTTTAATTATTCTAAATATTTCAGTTACATTGATAAATACATTCATTTTTATAATATAATAAAATCGAGAATTCAATAAAAATGAAAAAAAAAAAAAAAAAAAATGAGAAAAATATCTCACCATAAAATTTCATTTTAAAATATTATATCGCTCAAAAGAAAAAGAAAAAAAAAAATAAAATAAATAAAAAGAACGCGTCGGCGTAATTCCCGATTTCCTGCCCATCGACTACTGTCCTGCAGCGACGAACCAAACTGCCCTCCCGCGGAACCGCAATTCTAATAGACACATAGCCGAGTTCTATACACCGAGTGCGCGGTGGTTTCACCTGCGGTCGACCCGCAACGGTCGCTACACCGAGACTCCTTTTTCTTTTTCTTCTTCTTTTTCGTCTTTCTGTTAACCTCGCTAATTTCGCTCCGGTTGACTTTGAATTACAACCGTCGATTATCTCGCCGCTTTTATCTTTTCTTTATTTCCACCTTTTCTCTGTTGAATCAATGTAAATTCGTGAATACATATATATATATATATATATATATATATATATATATATATATATATATCTTGGTTGAGAACGAAAGTAAAAGGATATCGTAAACATTCGTGTATGTGTATGTGTGCTTCTTATGAATGAAGTATTTCCAAGAAAATCATTTTTCAAAAATAAAAGAAAAGAGGAAGTATAAGTAGAAATAAAAAATAAAAAAACGGACGAAATATGTAAATTATGCTCTCTCTCTCTCTCGGCACAACGACTCACGAAAATCTTTCTCATTCGAGAGAAAGAAGAAAGCAATAAAAACAAGGAAGAAGCAGCGGAGACTAAAGGACGCGGACACTTGTCGTCGTTTACGATCTAACGACGAAACGCATCGCGTACGCGATCTAATATATATATATATACACTCATACGTGCGCGTATAAGGACGATCTTATCCTCCGAGTTTTCTGTTTTGTGCCAAACAAACAAACGCATACACACAGGGACGCGTAAGAGCGACTGTCTTGTCGACAAACCTCGAGGAACACGTTTACGCGGTATATCGTACGTACGCGCGGCGAGGTAGAGGAGAGGTAAGACGAGAGAGAAAGACGAAAAGGTGAATGAAGCGAGCGCGTGTGCGAGGTACAGGCTCCGTCCGTTTGTCTTTGACACCCTCGACGCGTATCGCGATGCAACGCGGACTACCTGACAATGGAGAGCGAGAAGGAAAAAGATGAGAGAGGCTAGATGATACGGTTACGTAAATTAACCCGGACGTGATGATGACTTTTAAAGACTTTCTTTTACTTCTTTTCTTTTTTCGCTTTTACGATCTTTTACTAGTATATACAATATTATCTTTTACGATTTATCGTAAAAACGATTCAAAGTTTATCTTTCTTTGTGTTTAAGTGAAAAAAAAAAAAACGTGTGTGTGTGTGTGTGTATAAGAAAAAGGCTCAAGATTTTAATTATTGTTTACTTTTACAAAGTAATGAAAAGTTTAATAAAAGCTTTAATTAACAAAATTAATGTATACCTGCATAAAATTCAACTATTTAATTAGTATAATATGAAATTAAGCATTTCAAACAAAGAAAAATTACACATGCTAATTTTATACGATTTTGTGCGGTTAGAGAGAGAAAAAAAAAATAACATAAAAAAGGAAAAAGAGAGAAAGAAAGTAAAAGCTACCCTTAGGTCAAAACGGTTCTGCTCTTCCGACGGTTAGTTGTGCATGTGTATGCCGTTAGTTACGACCTTATTCCGGGTCCCCGGAAAAATAATAATTTAACAATTATCTCAACCGATCTCTCCCTCTTGCCCTGGAAGAAGAAGATGAAAAAAAAAAAAAAAAAAAAGAAAGAAACGGCGCCCTGACGATCCGTTATTTCCAACGAAACGCGTACAGATATACATATAGAGAGAGTGTGAAAGATCCGACCCCCGTTAAGTGAAAACTTAAGAGAGACAGAGAGAAAGAGAAAGAAAGATATATCGTGGGCAACGGTATATGCGTAGGGACCGAAATAAGGGACATGTTGTGAAATGTGCGATAATTTAGCGACTGAAACAAAAGAAAGATACATGTATGTGTGTGTATATGCATATCTATATGCATACGTATATTTCGAGCGAGGAATAAGTTTAATTTATGGGATGACACGTGGGTTGACGCGAGGGTCAAAATCTATGCTTCGTGCCTCGGTTTTTTTATAAGATCAATTATCTATACATCTATGCTCGCTGTTCTCGGAATCCACCTTAACGAGCGAGTCGTGTATCGATAATTAATGTCTTAATCATCGTATCGTTTAATAGACTCAAGATGATTTTTTCAATCAACTTGTAACACGATCTTCTTGAAATATATTAGAAATAATATACAACAAATAATTAAGATTGTTTAAATTCATTGTAAATAATTGATTTCGAAATAAATAAAATAAAGGAGAAAGTTTAAAACCGTAAATTTCCATTAACAAAAGATCATTCACGAGGCGGTAACGTTCAATTCGTAGTCCCCCCCCCCCCCAAATAAAAAAATACGTTCGACTTTGGGTTATTGCGACATATAGACATCGAATGTACATGCACATATATATATATATATATATACAAATAAATAAAAAAAAAAAAAAAAAAAAAAAAAAACATACAGGAGAGAATAATTTTCGAACTTCTCGCGTAAAACTTGCACGTTTCTCCTACCGTTCTATCTTAACGATCGGCAACCGAGCGTCAACATTTACAATCGGTACGAAACGTTACGGTGGAGAGAAAGAAAAAAAAATTCAGGATAGAGAAAATGGGATGGTTATAAGCCAGTCGCCAAATATACTTCCTCCAAGACGAATTTGCGGCTCGGAAGAGCGACAAAATATCGGGAAAATTAAGCCCACCCTTTCTCTCTCACTCTCTCTCTCTCTCTCTCTATCTCTCTTTTTATATGAGAGAGAGAAAGAGAGAGAGAGAAGGTGGCACTGGTGCGCGCAATAACGCTCAACCGATTCGTGGAAACATCGCGGCGATCGGGTCGATGGGGATCGCGTCGATGGTGGGTATAAGCAAACGCGTTGCCTTCACACGTGTGCGGATTGCGCGAGTGCGCGCACCCACACGTCTCCTCCGTATGTAAAACCAAGAGAGAGAAAGAGAGAGAGAGAGAGAGAGAGAGTGAGTGCGCACACGCTGTACACGCTCATAAACAAATCGGGCGCGTTTTATTGGAATGTCAAAGCGTAATATTGGTATTCTTGGTGAGGACTCCCCCCAAAATATGTAACCTCGCGGGCTGCATGCTAATGTACCCCGAATCGAGGGAGAAAGAAAGAGAGAGAGAGAGAGAGAGAGAGAGCGAAAGAGCGGTAAGCTCGCTCGTATACCAACTTCGTCCCTCTCTGTCTTTGTCTCTCGCTCGTCGGCTCGGGCTTCTAACGCGTTTCTCTCTCTCTCTCTCTCTCTCTCTCTCTCTTTTTCATTGCGCATCCGGTTGTCAACGACGTATTAGATCATCGAGCGCTGACAGGGCGCAGTAAAGTGACGGTGTCTACGTTTCTCTTTCCCTCTCTCATTCGAGTTATATGGAAAAAAACTATCGGCTATAGGTCGAGGAAGAGAGAAAGAAAGAAAGAGAGAGAAAGAGAGAGAGAGAGAGAGAGAGAAAAGAGGAGAAAGAAAAAACTCCGTCCAGGCGAGGTAGTCATTGTGTGCATGTTAAATTGAACGTACGCCCGAGTACGCGCACTTTATTAAGCCGATTGTTATTCCATCGGCTATATCTTGCGCCTATCTACGTCGAAAGATCAATTTTAAGGTGTCGATCGAGGAAATTCCTCTTATTATTTTTATTCATCTCGGCAAAAATTGAAACGTTGAGACGTAAATAAAATTTGAATTTTCAAAATGTAATAAATATCTCTTGTGTAACGTTTCCGCGTAGCAACCTAAATTCGAGGAGAGATTGATTTATTGTTTGTTATAATATGAAATTTAAAATACAATAAAAAAGCAAAGAGATATTATAGATTTATATCGCAGATCAACAAACCGTATCAACAATATTCTAGAAAAATAAATTTATACAAATAATTTTTTGACTTCTATCATAAAATTCTTGAATGTACAAAATTTAATTTTATTATCAAAATAAGTATTTTTTGTCTTCTATGCATTGCAAATGTG
The DNA here is from genome assembly GCA_949987625.1 of Chalcis sispes. Classification (NCBI taxonomy): domain Eukaryota; kingdom Metazoa; phylum Arthropoda; class Insecta; order Hymenoptera; family Chalcididae; genus Chalcis; species Chalcis sispes. The sequence goes on from OX465095.1 coordinate 61,611,833, forward strand.
TTTTAAAAACTAATTATAACATTGTATTTGAAAAGTTATATTTTACGTTATACAATAGATAATACGCCATTCATTAGATTTAACGTATAAATAAAACGATTCCAATTCGTTCGTTTATCAAAATTAAAATAATAAATAAAAATAAGAAAATAATAAATGAAATATTTTAACATTTTAAAGTATTGTTCATTTGACCGATCTTAGTAAACATGCTCCTACAAATAAACATTTGTGCAAGTACAAATACTAGCAACAATAAACTAAGGAAATTCTATATTTTTAAAATTCGCGCACAATATAATGAAGTCCCTAATTTTTCTCCGTCTTCGTTTACTTAGCGCTAAACGTAATATACGATTGTTAGCGTTCTCGTAGTTAACGTTAATACCGTTGAGCCGTTCTCGGTGTCTTACGAAATTATTGCAGGCTTTTTGGAAGTATACGTGTAACACACCCACAACGCTGAGGAAATGCAATCTCGAAGTTCTCAGCTCTCTCGTTCTCTCTCTCTCTCTCTCTCTGTGTCTCTTTCGGTGTATCTCTCTTTTTCGTTCTCTCTCTTTCTCTCTCCCGATTATAACGCCTCGTTACTGGACTTAACTTTTATTTTCCCGGCGGAAAATAACAACGATTCGTGGAAGAATTCCTAGCGAATAATGTCTCGCGAGCGTTCTATATACTTTAATTTGTCTTAAAATTAACGGGTGGATTAGATTTAAAATACAAATGTGTAAGTTTTTCAAAATAACATTATTTTATTTATAAATAAAATTGCAAATTTTTTATTTTTTAACATAAATAAAAGATGTAATTTTATTCAATAAGCTATTATTTCTTTTATAAAAAAAAAATATGTTTTAATTATCTATAAAATTATTAAATTTTACATAAATTCTTAATGGACAACTTCTATTTAATTAATTACTTTAAATAACAATATAAACGTAATTGTTATATATAAATTAATCGAGGATTATATTTTCACAGAATACAGGAAACGAATCTTACAATACTGAATTGCGTATTGATTTTACATAAAGATTCTTTCTCTCTCTTTCTTTTTCTTCATTATTTAGTTAAGCAATAAAAATCGATCGATTATGGTAATGATCATCGATTGGCATGATCAGCTGTTGGCCTACATTTAATGCCTGGGCGGTACGCGGTACAAGTGACGTCCCTAATTCAACGCCGACAAAGGCCCCACGAACGTACGAACAACTCGAGCCGCTCGTTGCGTCTCAAGGGATCGTTCTGCTAAAGTATTTCGGCTTTCTTCTCCTATAAATTCGAGTCCTCGCTTAAAATGACTCGCAAAAGTGTGTGTGAGAAAGAGAGAGAGAGAGAGAGAGAGCTATTTCTTTCTCTAATTCTTTCTTCATCTCTTAATTTTTTTTCTTTATTATTTATTGGGCAACTTACTATAAATTTAAAATTAAAGGTAAAAGTAATTGCAAGTTTCAATAATATCACGTTATCCTACGAATTTTTTATTTTATAATGCAACGTCAAATTTTGAAAAAAAAAAAAAAATATATATATATATATATATATATATATATACACATATATATATATAAATAAATATTTTTATAAAGCTCGAAAGCAAGTATTTGATAATGAATTGTAATCGAATTTGCAATCAGAATAAAGTGACTCTCAATTGAAAAGCAAACAAATCTCATTCGCCCGTCGAAATTTAAACCGCACCAAGCTATAATACCTGACCTTAATCGAGCCCAATAAAAATATCGCAGTTACTACAATACCCTTAAAACCATACCTTACCCCCCCCCCCCCCCCTCCTTCTCCCCTCATCACAGCAAAGGAAGCTGACGATGCAAGCGAAAAGGGCTAAGAAAAGCGAATAAGATAAACCAATTGAAGTAACCCGATCCCGTATGCTAATACTCATTCGAAACAGAAAGAAAGAGAGAGAGAGAGAGAGAGAGAGAGAGAGAGAGAGAGAGAGAGAGAGAGACGTAACGCTCGCGAAACAATGTTCAACTCCCCCTCTCTTAAACACGGTGCGAGTGCCGGTATTGTCATTTTAATAGCCGTTATTTGATTTTAAAGCCGAACGAACGCCAACTTATATATACAGTAGCGTCTACGTACAACACCCGTAAAAAAGGAGAGGAAGGAGGTGAAGGGGGATGGGACGGCTTTGATTGTTCCGTATATACTTTCCATTCGCTCGACTACGTCATCGGTCTTATTCTACATGCTCCAACCCTGTTATTTCAACGACACCCTCTTACTCGATTTTACGTACGCGCGAGCGCTGGCTTTTCTTCCAGCCCTACGGGCGCTTCTTTCGACTAACGCTCGCTCGACACCGACCAAAGACTGCGTTATACATGCGACGAACTTCTTTTTTTTTTTTTTTTTTTTTTTTTTTTTTTTTTTTTTTTTTTTTTTTTTTTTTGGAAAAAATACGATCGGCTTTGATGATTTTAATGTCTTTAAAGATTTTTTCGATTTGTCAAATTATACGATAACTTTTGTCTTTTTTTTTTTGGAGAGTTTGACGAAAATAAATTTTTAAAGAAAATTTTTACTTTATCAATAATCAAGTCGCATTAAATGCTTTGATAAAATATTTTAAATCGGGACGCTTTTTTTAGGAATCATATAAATGTTAAATTATTTATAATCAAATATTGAAAATTCAAAGTAAATAATAGATATATCTGTTTAAAATTTCGAAATAACTCTATCAATAAATCCTTTATCGTACAAAAATGCTTTGACTACGCGCACTGATTAAAACGGAGAAATTATTCTCGTTTTATCCGCGTATAAAAATATCTTTATTTATTTATTTATTTATTTTTTTTTTTGTTCTCGTCGTAATAAAAACGAAAAAAGAGAGGGAGAGAATAGAAAAAAAGAAGGAAGAAAACAAGAAAAGCGAAAAAAGAAGAAGAGAAACATTTGGATAGTCTTTTTCTTTCTCTGTCTCTCGGTATACACTTGAATGAAACGAGTGTATCGACGAGTATTACCGAATATATAGAAAACGACGCGTGGCCTCGTCTATGGTGCTTGATTGGCCGCAAAGGGGGTGAAATAGGCTAAAAGGGAAGAGAAACCGAGGGTGAACGTAGAAAGGGAGAAAGAGAGAAAGAAAACGGACCAGTAAACTCGTCTCCGGTAAATAGAGTCTAATCAACTGCGAGGCTCGTCCGATCGGCCAGATTCCAGTCCGAAATCTACCCGCTGCTATATACTCTTTTCTCTAACCCTCTTTCTTTTTCCTTTTTTTTTTCCTCTTCCTTTTTTCCTACTCGGACACGAGTTCATTTTACTTACTCGCGTCGACGTCAGCCTTTACTCTCTGCGTTAGACGCTGACAGTTTCGACTGAATAATAGACAAACTTTTCAAGATGTTTTGTCGAACGTTAAGTTAAAAAGGTTATTGTTTTATCTGAAAAATGTGCGTGCATTCAAAAATTGAATAAAAATAAGTGTTAGCAAATAAGAATGGCGAAAATTTACAAAATTTACATAAAAATATATCGGCAATGAAAAAATATCCATAAAATATTGATGTATATTCAATTATTGTTCTAATAAACATCTATCACCGTTTCTTTTTTTCAAAGCCAAGACGGAAATATACCTACACCGCATTGAAAATTTGTATAATACATAAACATCGAAGGCAAAAAACATTTTTCCTTTCTTTCCCGACCAAGCTTTATATATATAAATATATTTCATCTCATCGCGAACTCCAACGAAACATCAAAGCGAGAAAGCACGAAGAGAACTCAACGCTTGCTCGTAAACCATAGACGGATTCCAATTGACAGTTTGATTGTTTGCATCTGACTCTTTCTCTCTGGCTTTCTGTCTTTCAACGGCGTGGCTGAACACGAACGAGGCGCCATCGCGCATTTCAATCGCCTGCGGAATAGACCGCTCCTATGCATACTCTATGAATCGAGCTTCGACCTACTCGTATATATTTAATCCGCGCCTTCAATTCTATATACAACCGAGGTGTGTGTATAGCTTCAACGAAACTTTCCGTCCGCCGCGGGCCCGCGTACGTAAAGTCGTTTCGACATCGGATTACGTTTCCAACTCAATCAAAGTACGCATGCGTAGACATATATTTATACGTATTGGTTCTCGACTTTGTGTATGCGTGTATAAAATGTGCGACGAATTATTTTTTTTTGTTTTTTTTTTTTTCTTCTTTCTTTTATACTTTTTTATAGCCGTCGTACAAAGAACGATCGCTCGCGACTTCTTTCTTTTTTTCCCATGGCGATTCAAATCAGTTGCGAGAAACTGGTTTTTGCGTAAAACATTGAACTTGCCTTCCGAAAATAATTTTACTCGATAAAGTTGTACAAAATGCGCGATGGCATATTTGATGGTTTAACGAAAATGCATTTTATGGAATAAAATTATTATTACAATGAAAAATACGCAATAATACTCATTTTGTTATGTTAGCAAAAGTTTGATTAACAATTTTTTTACGACTAATTCGATATTTAAATACGTATTTACTTACAATAAATAAGACCATAGATTTCAATTTTCACAAATCAATTAATAATCCAGCGAATGTCATCAAATGCGAAAGTGTAACATTACAACCGTTAAAAAAAAAAAAAAAGCACGATAAATCATTTTGAAATATGCTTGTCTTAATTATCAAAGATTAAACCGAATCTCCAATTCGTGAATACAGATAGGGCAAATATGTATTTATTTTAGCTGCTTCGTTTTCTTTTTTTTTTTTTTTTTTTTTTTCGCCGGCGGTACACGAGCCACGCAAATGCGACGGATGATAAACAAGAGCGAAAACAATTATCGAAGTGACACGTTGTCTCCTAACGTGGCACGTTCTTACTCGAAAAAGAAGAGAAAAAAAACAATTACGGCAATATAACCGACAAGTCGAAAGGAAACAGCCTGTGTGTAATAAGAAGGGCGAAGAGAGAAGAGAAAAAAAAGTCGACTCTCCCCCTTGTTTTTCACCTCCTCGGCTACATAATTATTTACACGAGCGACTTTTTTTTTTTTTTCTTTGCCGTCCTCGCGGTGTTTTAATATCTTCTTGTTCGAAAAGAGAAAATGCGAATGAGAGAGAAAGAGAAAAAAAAATACAAATAAAGATCATACATCAATGTCTCGTTCAAACTCTAATGCGTGAGCCTTTTTTTTTCTTCCTATATTTTTTTTTTTTTTTTTTTTTTTTTTTTTTTTTTTTTTTATTTTTTTTTTATTTCATTGTCGCCAGTCAAATACATTAGTTACGAATCACGAGTTGCGAGAAATCATCGATTCGGCCGAATCGCATGCAAGCTCGTATACTCGTCAAATATGGTAATTGAATTTGTCATCGACCATCATGCATATGTTAAATTTGTCGGAAAATCGCGTCGATGATCGTTCGTGGAATCGAACGTATTATTACATTTAAATAAATAAATTTTAATATAAAATACGCGTAATGTTTATTTGTTAACATGATTAATTGACGACATCAAATTAAAATTGTTTAAACTTGATTAATTTATCGATGCTAGTTTTATAAATTTACGTGAAATAGTTGAATAATTAGAAATAAAGGTTATTAATTCAATAGAATAAAATTTAATAATTCTTTACAGCTTTTTCTCAATCAATTATCCGTGCGGTTTTTAAAATAATATAACATCTATCACTTTTACGATTATGAAAAAATAATAAAATGTCATATAGATACTTTTGCGCGATACGAAAAGTTTTTTTTATTTTTTTAACGCGACTGGAAGAGTAAAATTGAAACAAACGAGCTAAGTTAATAGCGCGAGAAGGGAGTGGTCGCATTAAAATATATATATTTTTCTTCTTTCTCGGAGTTATCTCGATAAAGGTTACTAAGTTACCCTATCAAGCGACTCCGCCGAGTTCCTTTGCCGTCGCGCGCTGGATATTTATTTCGCGCGCCGGCGCGATAATTCATTCGCTTGTTATTATTTATCTCGGAGCGAGTCTCCTCGCGAGCGTTTTAGTTTTCAAGGAGTCAAAAAAAGAAAAAAAAAAAAAAGATCGAGTACGAGAAAGTGTGAGGAAGAGAGAGAGAGAGAGAGAGAGAAAAAAAGGATGACTTTTCCGCACCCTCGAGCGGTAAAATACCGCGTAGCTAGAGAGAATCGAGAAAATGAGGAGGTGGATGAGCGGCAGCGGTGGAAGTTAAAGAAGTAGAAAGAAAAAAAAAAGAAGAAAAGAAAATTCAAGAGTCGGACATAATGGAAGAAACGATAATGACATAGGAAAATTCGCGTGCACTTGATTATTATGATTGTCTCCCGACTCCTTTCGAATCCGCAACCCTCAAATAACTTCGTTTTGTTCTCTTTCTCGTTCTTGTTGGTAATGTTTCCCTTATACTGTACTAAGGTACGAATTGTCTCGATATATATTTAGAGAGAGAGAGAGAGAGAGAGAGAGAGAGGAAGAGAGAAAGAGAGAAGAAGAGCAATGCCAATAAAATAAAGCGATGAAAATTAAGAGAAGGGCGAAAAATTTTAAAGAAAACTTGGATTAAGGCAATAAAAAAATGATCTTAATTAAAATTAATTGAAAAAAAAAAAAAAATAATCAATTTTATTATATAATGTATATAAAAATATTGAATAATCACTTCCACTTCATTTATTAATATCACTATTTTTATTGAACTTGTATATTTTCTTTTTATTGTAAAATTAAAAACTATTCATAATGGATTAGCTTTAAAATATAATAATCATTTAATGATTAACCTTATTTAGATTTTATAAGCAGTTTATTTTATCTAAATACCGTAAAAATTTAAATACAAATATGAACATACAAAATATTTACGCTTTCATGGAATTTTTAATTAAAAAACTTCGTACTTCAATCTACATTCATAAGAATTCTGCAATGAAATGAAAATTAAAAATTATTGTTCCATATTTCATGATAAAAATTATTCGTTTTATGAAAATATCATTCAAATTTTTCGAAAAAGTACTTAATAAACTATATTTAACATAGAATAAAGCTTCAAATATTTGCGCCAGTTCTGTTTTTAATTACGTATTATGCGAACAAACAATCATTATTGTTGACACGCTCGTATTAACAAATATGAAGGGGTAATCGATTGAACTGTGATTCGAAAAGTGGCAAAAGTAGAAAATAGTTCACTTACGATAGTCTTACATGCGGTAATGGTATACTTATTATGTCTGTGCATATTTTCACATTCTTCATAAGACTTCGTTCATGATGAGAATACGGCTGCTTTGCTATTTCCGTAGACTTTTGTTATAACCGGAAGACAAAGAAAAAGATATAAAGATTCTTTTCTTTTTACATCTCAGGCGCAACACCATTTAGTATAATGAATTCATTCTACATATATAAATAAAGTGTTTAAACTAATGTTCAAAATAAAATATTGTAAAAATTCTCAATGACGTTTACTTTGATAAACAATTATAAATTTTTTTACTTTTTCAACAATAACACTTGTTTATTTAGATATTTGATGTAATACAATAAAGAAAATCTCTATACACAAGTATCATCGATTAAAAAAATGTCTGAAAATCAAGCATTATAAAAAAACATTCGCATAGTTATACCATGTATCCAAGCAAAATAATAAAACAATATATCATCCAGGCATATACGTAACAATAGCACTACATCAAATCCATAACAGCCACATACGAATATATATCCATACGAACGATACAATACGCTCTCGTCGCGAGACGAGACGCACTCGTATCTTCCCTACATTATGTTCTTCCTCTACGTCTCGAATCTCAAAGGCGAGAGCAGCGAAACACATCACCCAGAGATCGGAATCTCACCCCTTTTCGCCGGTCGTGCATCAACTCCCGCAGACTATCTGTATGCCTACAAAGTCGAAGGGATTCCCCGAAGAAGATCCCATAAAATCCGCCCTCTCGCGCTAACGCGATAAGAGTTATCTCCTCGGTCTAATTGAAAGTTAATTGGTCCGGTGTTGTAGAACACGGAGTTGTCTTACGCTCGCTCGATTCTCTCTCTCTCTCTCTCTTTCTATGCTACGTCTACCTTTATACTACCGTGTGTATAATGCTTTGCCCGAGGGCGGCAATTTAGAGAAATACCGCGGGTAGTTATTATTGCCTCGCTTACGTATCCTGTATGTATGTATACATTTTCTGGTATACTATGTAATGAGCCGCTCTTATATCACTTGCAAAGCCTCGGTGAATCTCGATCGCGCAATAGATATCGTATGTATTATATGCTGGATAAAGCTCATTGAGATTATATTTTCTTAAAATAACTCGTTTCTTCTAAATACTAAAAAAAAAAAAAAAAAAAGCAAAAGTTTTACAATACTCGATCGTTGATATATAACGTAAAATGTTGAATAAATTTCAACCTCGTGCTTTCAAGTTTCAAAGAATAACGATATCATTAGCAAGACGAAAATAATTTTGAAATAAATGAATTATTTTTAAAGCATCGTAAACATGTAAAAACAGTAATCAATGTAAAATTTTAATAAATTAAACTTGTAATTAATAAATATCATATGAATACCACGATGCTTGAACTTTAAGTATAAAATATTATTTAAAAGAAATTTAATATTATTCTTTGTTTATAAAACGAAATAAAATGTAATTTCGAAATAACAAGAACATCGAAATCCTGCAAAAGTATTCCAATTAACAATAACTTCCAATTAAAAGTATACGCAAACAAAATTCTTCGAGAGTATATAGTTACACATAACGCTAGCTCCAATTAACCCAAATTAACGAAATTAACAAATTATTATGAAAACAGAGGACGACCAAAAGATACAACGGAGACTTTGAGGTTCTTAACTTACCTAGCTTAGCGTATACTTATACGCATACACAAGGTTAAGCAGTAGCAACGATAGTAGTAGTAATGCTAGTAGTAGTATTACAACAGGAAAGTAGAATCAGTTGGGGGGGGGGGAGGAGGAGAGTTCAGAGGGGGCGGTTTATGTACCTGCTTTCTCTCGAGCAGTGACTTCGGCGCAACCCCACGTGCCGGTAATAAACTGGTTCTCTTAGCTCGCTTAATTCCGAGGTCCCGCTGGGATAGGACCACACCTCCGTTGATCTCTTTTTCCTTTCCTCCACCTCTCTCTCTCTCTCTCTCTCTCTCTCTCTCTCTCTCTCTTTCTCCTGAATTCTCTATACGTCTAGAACGTTGCGTCGTTCTCTGACAGAGAATCTCCGTATATACAGTGGATGAGAAAAGCGAATCCTCTCTCTCTCTCTCTCTCTTTCGCTCTCTTAACGGCACATTCTGATTCGTTCTGGCGATTGCCATATCCGGAAAGTTTTTGGAAAACTAGAGAGAGAAAGAAGAAGAGAGATGGAGAGAGAGAGAGAGAGAGAAGGAAATTTAGCGCGATTCAAATTTGTTTTCATTGCATATAATGAACGGCCCTCGTTCGCAGCAATTACCGCCGATTCATTTAGATTTCGCGCGATAGATAAAAGGTAATGTAGCGACTCTGGTAAAGAGGATTCTATATCTTACGGTACTTATGCTGGATGACGTTAAGTATTATCGAGATAATGCATTCATTTGATTTATGACGTTGGATTTACTCGTTTAAAGTATTAACACAGACATATAAAATTCGTTATTTAATTGAATTTTTTATCATTGTAATTACATAAATATTATATATTTATTTCTTTTCCAATTATATAAACGTGTTAAAGAAACGCAAATATTTAGCGTTAAATTTAAATGTAAGCCAGAAAAAAAAAACACAATGGTGAATTATGTAAAAAGAAAGAAAACTTTCACTAACAAATACTTTTGAAATGGTATAAATTAATTTTCAATTTTCTTTTTTTCTTCAATCGCAAATGCAATATAATTTTTAGTTTTCGTAGTATTCAACACAAGAGAAGAGCTCCTTATAGTTGAAATTATACAAAAGACAGAACAGCAATATCTATGCAGATCTAAATTCTCGACCTATACAAATGCACGGTGACCACTGCAACAGCGAAGCGAAATTGCATGTATGAGATAAACGAGTTTAAAAGAAAATAAAAAAAGAGAGCCGTAAAGCAGAAAGAAAAAAGACGCAAAGAATAAAAGAAATAGAGAAAAGTAAAAAGAAAAAAAAAATGCAAAAAAGAAAAATAGTTGTAAAATCGAAAAGCAAGAGAGAAGAGAGAAAGAGAAAGAAGAAGGAAACCCAGCACTTACGAGGAAACGTATACGCGACCGAGAGTATATATCGCGTGAATATATATATATATATATATATATATATATATATATATATATATATATATATATATATATATATACTACAGCGAACGCGCAGCGCGCGGCCCATCCATATGTATGATTATGAAGATGGAGTTATCACCGGGAGGAGTCAAGCCAAGAAGGAGAAAGAAAGAAAGGAATAAGAGTGAGAGAGAGAGAGGGACTCGACGGAGAAAAGCGCATCATATAGCGTAGAAAAAGAAGAGAAAGAAAGAGAGGGAAAGAGTGAGAGAGAGAGAGAGAGAGAGAGTGAGAAGAGAAAGAGGATAGAGGAAAGAGGAGGCCGAGTTCACATTTGCGCATTACGCTCACGTGCAGCGATACAATAAGGATTCCTCCGTATCGGGGGATGCATGCTAAGTATATCGTGCATCGGCAGTAGGGCCTCTTTCTCTGTCTGTCTGTCTCTCTCTCTCTCTCTCTCTCTCTCTCCATCTCTCTTCTTCTTTCTTTCTCTTGCTTATGTCGTTAAGAAAGAGACAGTATATACGACGGTGTCGTTGGACGCCGCCATGACGACGGCGGATGGATGGACGGACGGATTGTGTCTTATTCCTCGGTGTCGTCGCTTATGGGATACTTCGCTCCGATGCGTTACCTCGTTTCTTTTTTTATCTTTAGGATATTTTATACATCGGCCGCTTACGCGCCAATTGTGCGATCGTAGCGAGCACTAAAATGTGCGTTTTAAAACTGTTCGGTAGATTGTAGGACACCTACATAAGGATCGACCGATGCCGTAATCTTTGGCGTTGACGAGTTTTTTTTTACTCGATGAAAAATTGAATATGAACGTTTGGTTTACTGATGTCAAGATGATTTAAACTTACTTTTTAAATACAGTTTGGAGTCGAAGAACATTTTTTATAATAAAAAATATATCGATACTAATTTTAATTTGATTCAATTTGAAAAATTAAAAAATTATTATCCTTTTAATATTAGATTACTGTAAATATGATAAAATTTATTAAAAATTTACTAAAATTGTAATAATAATTCCAAGGGTTATCAATATTGTTGCTACATTTGTCACAACTTTTATTTGAAATAATCTTTACTCAATTTACTTCAGTTTAAAAATAAAAATAAATATTGTTCAAGAATACAAATTTAACATAATTCTGGAATTTTTTTTCTTTGTTTAAAATTGACTGTATTTAAGTTAATTCGTTTAAATTTGTTTAAAATTGGAAAATTTTCCAACGCTCGCGATTTTGAACGCAAACGAGCGTTTAAAAAAAATTGCATTTAATTCGTTTATAATTAAATGATAATCATAAACAATTAGGGCAAATTGCAACAATCGTTTAAAAACGCAATTTAAAAAAGAATTAATAACAAAGATAATAACAAGTATTATCATTGTTTCAGTATCAAATGATGAAATATTATACGATGTAATAATTTTGATGAAATATGTATACGATGAAATATTTTTGCTTATTTTTAATCTCGCACAATACATTGAGTAAAAGGACAAATTAAAAGTGTTTACACGAAAAGATACACAGACATACATGCACGCATAACATATATAACAAAATTACGGAGCATAATAATTTTTAGACGCCGGGGATAAGTTTAGCGCGAGAGCCACGACGGCGGTCCGACCGATCCGCATTAAGATAGCTCTTAGCATGTAGCGCACCCGCGTCTCTGTATATATTTCATTCCTGCTCTTTCTTCTCCTGCCCTTTTCTTTCTCGCTTTACGACGCTCCGTTTTATATACGTATATACCTACGAGTCTCTGTGTCTCTTTTATTTCGCCGTTTTCACACAACGTATACGTGTACATATAATACGGTTCGGAGTTTACCTCGTCGCAAGAACGATATTCGCGAGTTTTTCGCATTAGCATACGAGCGCGTTTTTTTCGTTAATAAAGCTCGCTATATGTGTGTGTGTGTGTGTGTGTGTGTGTGTGTGTGTGTGTGTGTGTGTGTGTGTGTGTGTGTGTGTATGTGTTTAATTTTTCTGAGGAAGCGAACGACGACGACGCGAAGCGCACGAGGTAACAGAAAAAAATAAAAGGATCGTGCACTTGTTGATCGTTGCTGTTGCTTATTTTGTTACACCGAAGTTTATTGCGTGCGCTCGAGTTGAAACTGGAAATCTTGCCAAAAATAATTCTCCGTTTTTACGTTCGGTTCTTTTTTTTTTTTTTATTTTTTTCCTTTAACAAAATTAAATTGCACAAGGAAAATGTGCGGTTTGTTATTATTTAAAATGAAAACGAGATATAAACGTCCTAATAAATTGGAAACTTTTTTTTATTCAAAGTTTAGAATTACTTGATAAACAAAATCTCAAAAGCATTAAGAAATCGGTAATCAAATATTAATTATTAATATTATATTATAAAATATATGTTTTTAAAATTTGATTACCAACCTCAATAAATATAAAATTTTTCTTCTCCTTGACAAATATACATATTAGCTAATAATATTATATGATTATAAACAATTTTTTAATCAACTTAATATTTAATTACCCTAAAAAAATGTATTATTCGCTTTAAGTGTTTTTAATTAAATAAATATATTGTATCAAACATATTTTTAATCGAATAAATTGTTGCCTTACGTTTTCTTATTTCTATTTTATGATATTTCATATAATTTTTCGATAGCGTCTAAAAAAAATTTTTTCTTAATATGCGAGCGTGAGTCATAAGTTGATCTCGTAATGTCATTTTTTACCATCAAAAAGATAAGAAAAACCAAAAGTTGATCCTTGCAATTAATTACAAATTTTCTTTTTTTCTTACTGTTTCTTGTATGTTCTATATCTTATGTTTCTTACAATACGTTAAAATTTATAAAACTCATATTAATCATATAGTTAATTAAATTATTTTTTTAAGTAAAAAAATTTTTAACATCAGCACAATTTAATTATCATTAAAATTATCATAATAAAAAGGTAATTATAAAATTTAATCTTGTAAGAAAGATTTTTGTTTGCATAAGTAAATTAAAAAAATCTTTTGTGTTCATAATTCGGAATGCATTCTTTTAACAATTCAGAATTGTACATAAATGTATTTAATTTTATACGTTGTATTTAAGAAAATTTAAATAATAAACGATGAATAAATAAATGCAAAAATTTAATACGAATACGTAACTCTCTCACATAATAAATTAATAATCAATAATACAACATAAACTTAACAATACACGCACACGTACACCTCGGCATAAATATCTCATATTTTATTATTTTTAGCTCGGCGCAACCCTCCAGTTTAAGCTAATCAATCGTTGATATTCCATTAGCAACCACTTCGCATAATTCACATCGCATAATGTATATACATATATATATATATAAATACACACGTATACATGTATACAGATAGAAAATGCAAGCGAGCGAGCGAGCGAGCGCACATTCGTCGTCGGGGCGCGATGCTAAGCGCGCGCGAATCAATTGTGAATCGGCATAATGATTAACGCCGCTCTCGGACGACGTACGTTGTACATGTATTTGCGAACGCGTTCGTATGTGAGCGCAACTCACCACGTCGTTATATAATCGCGGATCCGCCACGTTGCATCGTAAGAAGAAGGTAAAGCGCGCGTACGTGCGTATGCGTGCCCGTGAATTCAAGAGCGATAGACGAGTTTTACCAAACGAGCGCGATTCGAAAAATCCGAGCAAGCCGCGCTTCGTGAGAAAACTAATCACGGAGTCGGAGATTTTTTTGACGCGAGCAACGATTGTGTAGGCTCTTAAGTATCTCGTTATTTTGACTTCGGACACGTGTTTGAATAAATGCAGCTAGAATTTCTTAATCGATCGTTCGCCGGTCGTTGCGGGTCCATAGTTTATTTATGCATGGGTTTTGCTCTTGCGAACGTTATATCTTTTTTAGGTGTTGCTTTTTTATTTTATATTATTAAATTATCTATATATGTATTATAAATAAAACATAATTATATAAATGGAATACTATTTATTAGAATCATTTATTTATTAAAATCTATTAAAATCTAAGACTAGTGACGTTACTTCACGTTTTTCATTTATTTACAGCGGTGTAGGTTTTATATGGACCGTCAAAATTTCTATTTTCACATCACGCAAATAATTCAAAAACAAAAAGTCATAGGTACGCAAACCTCGATATAAAAACATCTATACGTATCTAAGCGCGCGTACATCGCGAGCTTCGAAGCGTGGGAAAAAGAAGTATACAAAACGAGAAAACTAGAGAGAAAGATATAGTCTTATCATCGACGATAACATGAATAATGCATGAACGATCCACGTAAAGACAATTAACGAACAAAACTCGCAGACAAATAACTCTTGTAACTACGGGAGTCGAAATTGAATAAAAAAAAAAAAAAAAGCAAAAAAAGAAAAAAAAAAAGGCACAGGTCGCTTGCACGCGTCGCTCGCGTCGGCGACTTCGCCGTGATCTTCCCAGGACTCCCGGTAGCTAAGAAACACAACGGAGAGGAAGAGAGAGAGAGAGAGAGAGAGAGAGAGAAAAAAAGAAGAAGGAACTTTCGAATCTCGACTCGATTTCGAAACGCGCGCTCGTCGAAAACGGTAGCCGGTAACTTCACGCGTCTCATAACAAAGTAGCCGCGTACTGTACGACGACGTAACCCACTACGGATTATACTTAAACACACGTATAACCGCGTTTCTCCGATTCTTTACTCTTTTATCGCTTTTTTTTTTTTTTTTTTTTTTTTGACCTTTTTCATCGTGCTTTTTACATGCCTTTTCTTTTTTTCTCGTTTGTATCGCAGCGCTTGCTTCTTCTACGTTCTATCGTTGTTTTTTCTTGTTTGATTACTAAAGTTTATTGCTTACGATTATTGTTAATGCAAAATTCATTGATTTACTGTATTTAGATTCCAATGCAACTGTTTTTTTTTTTTTTTCAGAGTTTTTGTTATCATAGAAATGATAATTGATTAAGTTTTGAAATTTCAGGTCTTTCATATATTTAAGTATTTAAAATAATTGTTAAAAAGTCAATAAAATATTTTGGACAAAGGTTACCTTTGCGCGAAATTTTTTAACATTTTGTATTTATTTTTAATTAATTTTATGTTTCGGAAAAAATGACAAAAATAGTTGTTTTGAAGTTTATCTTCATATAAGATTTGAACGTAGAAACATGTTTAGTTGTTTTCTGCTTTGTATAATTTAAGTATTTCAAAAGGATTAGGATATAGTAAAAATATTTTATTGAATGGCTCATATTATAATTAAAAATTCGATTTTAAATAATACTTAACATCCTTTAATCATTATCAAAACTGTGTATAATTATTTAAAGTAAACAATAAATCTGTATACTTTGATATAGCAGTCGTTAATTATTTATATTGAAAAATCGATAAAGCATTATCAATTATAAATATAAGAATACATTCTCAATTTTGTAAATTTATATACGGAATATTACATCGTGCCAATGTTTTCTTTATTCTCATTTTTCAAACTCCATTACTCTCGCCAATTCTCTTTACCAACAAGTCTTCGCGATCGAAATACCTACCAAATCTCGTCTGCGTTCAACCGCATGAGTAACCAAGTAACAAGATCTACCCATCAAGCGAGAGCTCACGACACGTGGTCGCTCTTCCGTTTCGTCGTGCGTTCGTTCCGTCGCTCGCGAACCTATCGCATACATAGTCCAGAGTCCACCGTTGAAGTCCGCGCGCGCGCGCGCGCAAGTTGTATCCACAGCTATATCTATGTAGTATCGGTGCGTAGGCGTATTGAAGAAATCGTGTTTACAATCGCTGGCTAACGACTCGCGGTGTCTCTCTCCTCTCGCCGACGACGATGGGAGGAGCTTTATCCTCGATCGTCCTCTCCCTCTTACTCTCCATCTCGCGTTATCACTCTTTCTCTCTTTCTCCTTCGCATAACCATCGCCGATGCGCAAACAGAAAGAGAGAAAGAAGACTCGCGCCAACGGGGTCGAGACTGGATAGCCCCCACCCCTCGAGTCGCTCACACGGCATAGGCACCTACGCGAACGAGCGCGCGTATGGGCGAGTGGGGCGGTGGTGGCGCCCGGGTCACGTGACTCGCTTACAAACGCCTCGATTGGCGGGACGCGCCCTTGGAACGCCCGCTCTCCGCTCGCGCTCCCTCTCTCTCTCTCGCTCTCGCTCACGCTGCGGCGGTGAGTGGCCCCACGCGCGTGTGCGCTCCGTGTGTTTCTACTACCACCACCTACTTCTTCTTTACTCTCTCTCTCTCTCTCTCTCCTTTTCTTTTTCTAGCCGTGCGCACGCTCGCTGTCTGTCTACGGTATATCTTTCCATCTTTCTATCCCTCTCTTGCCCATACTTTTACACTCAAGCGAGAGAGATAGCCTACGTTGTGCGCGTATACACCACCGTGCGCGCGCTCCTATTGAAAGACGAGGAGAGAGAAAAAAAATGAGAAGAAGGAAGACAGATAGATCAGCACGGAGCAGTATTCTCTCGAAGCTCTCACAGGTACAGTCCCGTCCAGTCGCAGACGGTCGACGCAACGGCGATATAACGAGAGAGATAGTACAACGGAGCACACGTACGGAAGCGCGCGCGTGCGTACACGGAGCGAGAGAAAGGAGGAGGTGGAGAAGCGCACCCTGCACACCCTTCCTCACTGGCACTGAGTAAACTCGTGCCACATATACGCACGCGGACGCGCCGCGAGAACGTCACATACATCGGAGTTACGAGGGAAAGAGAAAGAGAAGAAGTCACGCACTGAAAGAAAGAGAGAGAGAGAGAGAGAGGGAGAGGGAGAGAGAGAGAGAGAGATGCGTGATCATCCCTACGTCGGTGTTTACCTTCGACAACGCGCGGCCTTATCATGAGTGACGGACTGGGATGGCTTTTGCGCGCCGTTGTTGCTGGTGAAACGAGTGCCGGTGGACCTTACGACGGATTGTGGAGACTGCGATAAATTGTGCGCGTTTTTGTTTTTTTTTTTTTTTTGTTTGTTTTTCAGTTTTTTAGTTGAACCTTTCGCGGACAATCGCCATTATTATTTTTATCATTCCTTACCTTTTTTTGTGCGTCGATACGAGATTAATTAATCAAGAAGAGGGACAGTGCAAAACGACGAGATATCGAGGAAGAAGAGTTAAGGAGTAGTGGTGAGCTGAAGGATAATAAAGTGTTAAGAAAATAAGGAGGATGTTGCCGTATCAAATGACGATGGACTACGGGGGATTTCAACGTCAGAGCCCGGTGGGAGTCGGAGTCGGTGGACCCCATCATCAGGGGCCCGCCGGACCGCTCAACATCAACCCCGCGTTCACGCACTCCTGGTTCGTACCGGCGGACCTCTCTTGTGTCCCGTACAAACAGAGTCAGGGTCCTCTCCTCGAGCCAGGGCATGTTGTGTTTATATCTCTTATATTTTTTCAAATTTCTTTCATCTCATTAAACCGTAACGTATTGAACGATAATTTTTTTTTTTTTTTTTTTTTTTTTTTTTTTTAAGTGCGATTTTTGTAATGTGCAATAATCCCTTTTCCATTTTAACGACGTGTTTTTTTTTCTGGTATCTTTTGAAATTGATTATGAATAATTTCGTCGAGCAAATTGAGTAGAAATTATAATTTTTGTAATGCGCTTTAATTTTAAATGATAACGTTTTGTTGAATTTATTTGTAAACATTTTTCAGGTCTTAAATCAATGACGCTTGATTACATAATCGTGAAAAGGCTACAAATATAAAATCGCATTACATAAATACAGAGACAAATACATAAATTTTCCGAAGATTTATTTGAAATAAAAAAATTTTCACATATATCTTGTATATAAAAATTTTTGGTCGAACAAACAAGATTATTAAAAATGTGCATTTTACCTAAAGACTTTTTAGCCATTTTGATTTTTATCATGTATATCAAAATTAAACATTGAAATAGGTCACTTAGTTGACGGTATCATTTTTATCAATATCTGTCAAGTTTTCTCTTCTGTAAATAACTTGGACGCGAATTTTAACCAAAATTTAAATTTCTGCTCAATTGTCTCTGTGAAAATTTATAAGTATTTTATTAACACCACGTCTTTTGATTATAAGAATTATTCTTAAATTATACATATAAAACTTTTAAAAAACTTAATTTAATTTTAACTACAACGTTTAATGATTAGTTGTATGGTATGATAAAATACTTTTGGAAAATATTTAATAATTTTCAAAAATGTAATTGTTTAATATTTAAATGAATGTTTATTGGTACCAAAAATAATCTGCCTACATAATTTGTAGTAACAAGCGCGATATTTTGTAGTATTGAATGCATTTTTATAGCATAAATTTAAATTACAAATAAAATAAAGTATTTATTTATTAATATTATTTAAATTTAAAAATCAATATATATATAGCAAAATCTTTATTTAAATTCAATCCAATTTCATACAAAATTAATATTCGAAATGTTATCTTATTGTTAAATGTTACTTGCCTTTTATATCAAATAATTACAATATTTGGTTATATTTATATTGATTTAAAAAAATTACTAATTAAAGCTTGACATTTATTTTAAATGTTTTAATATGATGAAAACACACATTTTATGAAAATAATAAAAAATTACTTCCATAAAAGCAATGTAATAATTAAAATCATTTTTCTTATCAACACAACTAACTTAATGCTGCTAATTTATGATATTTTTTTAAAATTAAATTATAATTGTTCAGATTAAAATCAAAGCATAAAATTTGTGCAATTTTTCACTTACACAGATTAAGGCTGAGCTTTAATATCAATGTTTAAAGATTTATTACATAAAATCACGCGAAATATGTATTATCGTATTTTTTATTATTGCTGCATTTAAACTCTGACTAAACTGTATTACATAAATTTAAAAATTCATCAAACTTAAAAAAAATGTTTCTTAATAAGGTAATTGTGATTTTCTTGATAAGAAAAATAAATCGCTAAAAAATGAAAGCAATTACAAAAAGAGTAGCGTTAACTTTCATTTTCTATATTTTAATTATCTCAAACGTCGTTTAATTATTAATAGAGATCCAAAGAACAATGCAAATCCCTTGTAGGACAATGAGCAAGGAATTTCCGAATATGACTGACGTCATTTTCTATGCAATTAAACCGAACATAACAATAACACTGTAAAGGCCTTCAAATATTTAATTTTACGAATATCGTTACGTAAACAATCCAAACTTAATGATCAATCTAATTAACATTTGCTGACTGATACATAAATATATAATCTACTTCAATAAAAGATAAGCGTGAGTCACTCGTCGAACATAGATTACAATTTTGCATTGCAATGACACATATTTTTTTTTAACTTCCTTTTGAATCTTTGAATGAAAGGGCAATCAAAACGTTTTTATTGATATGCTAATAAGCGTTTGTATATTTTCATTTTGTTTATAGTATCGAAAAATATTATTATTTTATTGAGAATTTATTTTTGTTAAGTCGCCATGTTTTCTAATAGCATTTGCTTTCTATTAACCCATCATTTATTAATCGATTGTTTATTTAGATTGACCGATTTTGTTCACATAAATCAGTAACACAGAAAATAAAATATTAACTCATTCCATCAAGTAGAAACAGTACAAGCTTTAGTCGGACAACCGCTAAGGATTGTTTATAAAATACAACTCAGTCTAAAATTTAATTGTAGATTTTTATTTATATTAAAAAACATTAAAGAACAATTCTCATTTCAAAAATTCAATTTTTAATCTTTTATTCCGCAGCGATACTTACATCATTATAAATCAATATAATTGATTTGAAAAACCGTTCATACATTTTCTTTAAATTTACTTCGAAGCTCAAGCTCTATAACAGTTCGAACATTATCAGAAATGAACTTACGTAGAAAACTAATCATACGTTCGTAAAAAACCTATAATCATCGTACGGGACACATTTTCCGTCTCGTAAATTTGTGCTGGCGAACGTGTCGGTCTCGCAATGTGAAATCGAAAAAAAGCTCGAGCGAAGTAAAAACCAAAGAAAAAGAAAGAAAAAGAAAATCCAAAGTAGCCGATGCAATTCGCAAGTAGACAGCCGAAGATGGTAAAGAAAAAAAAAAAAAAAAAAAAAAAAAAAAAAAAAAAAAAAGCGTGTACACACTCCCGGGAGAGTTCTGTCACGTGAGTTGGATAATGGGAAACGTCGATGGCCGGTGATGGGCTGTTGGTCTACGCGCGAACTATTGGCGACATCTCTTCCCCCCCCCCCCCCCCCCCCTCCTCCTCCTCCCACCTCCGACGCGTTAAAAGAAGGGTGACCAAAACGAAGGTGATACATATACACGCGCACTTAAGAGAAAAAAAAAAAAAGAAAGAAAGAGAGATAGAAGGAGGTTCGTCACGCCGTGGTCGTAAAAACCCTATACATACACACGCGTGATCTCTCAGCGGAAGAAGAAGCTGACGCGCTGACGGAGCAGCTCGGGGAGCCGTCAACACCTCTTTTTTTATCTAATCCTCTCTCCTTCTTTCTTACTTGGACACTCGATTATACGATGCGTCGTTACGAACCTCCCTTCACCCTCCCCTGTACGAACTTCTAGTCTTCCTCTCGCGTTAAGATTGGAGGCTATACTAGCTCCTCTCTCCTGGAATTCTCATTTACCGGACAAGAACGTGCTTTTCTACTCGAACTCCTCCGCCTTCTCCTTCCTCCACGTGGATGGAGAGTTTGTGTTCGTACCTTTTTTTTCTACATGAGATTTTTCGAATTTTGGTAAAAGGCTGTCGAATTTTGATCGAGCTTACGTACAGATTTGATTGTGTGATGCAGCATAGCTTAATGTACAACTTGAATCTTTCGGGATGTTTGAAATAAAGGATTATAAGTAATTTTAAATATATTGTAAGATAATTCTATGATTTATTCATTCTTTGTAAAAATTCCATAATATTTAAATAGACATCGAAAATAAAAACCTTCCACTTCGCATCAAAGCTGTTACATTAACGAGTACACGAAAAAAAAGGCAAAGCTCGTCTCCATAGATCATAAAAAGCGTCATCTGCGATCGTTGTAAAACGCTCGTTACGCTTATACATATCTAAATATAAATGCGTGCACTACGACATCTTATGCAGCAGTACGTGCGGTATCGAGCAAAAAAATGAAGAGATCAGTGACCTCGTGTTCGTACCTACGTACGTACGTACATTCGTTCGTTCGTACTCCGAGCGCGCGAAGGAATAAGTCAAGCGCAAGTAGTTAAGGCCTCACGTTCCCGGAAGTCGACGAACGAAGAAAGAGAAAGAGAGAGGTACGCGCGAATGTCCGGATACGACCCATCGGACGTGAGAGTCCCACTAAGGCGCTTTTCTTCCCTTCAGGTTGTCTTCTTCTTGGTCTTCTTCTTCTTCTTCTTCTTTTTCTTCTTCAGGTTCGTCCTTCTCCTTCTTCCAACAATGAGCGTTTTGCTTCTCTCCGACCGAGAGAGAGAAAGAGAGAGAGAAAGAGAGAGAGAGAGAAAACTCTGACGGAAGAGGGAGAGAGTAAAGATAGAAAGAAAGACAGTGTCCGTTCACCAAAAAGTTCTCAGGCTCGTTCCTCGCATCGGGAAGCCCATCACGTAGACTTTAAGCCCTCCCTTATCTAAGCGTCATCGTGAACCTCCTCCTCCTCTTCCTCCTCCTCCTCCTCTTCCTCCTCCTCCTCCTCCTCTTTTCCCCCCTTTGATATTCTTTCTTTTCAGCCTGCTTTCTCTCTCTCTCTCTCTCTCTCTTTTTCTCTCTATCTCTTGCAACATGTGCTTTTTTACTCGTTTCTTTTCTCATTCCTTTCTCTCTCTCTCTCTCTCTCTCTCTTTCTTTTTTTCTTTTACTTATTCTGTTATTCTTCGCAGCAACTCTTTCTCTCGTTCACCCCGAGACACCGCGGTATATGCACGCGAATGACTACGTCTGCAACGACCGACAGCGTGATTTACACGGGCCGCCGACTACGACGTTGGTCAACGACGGATGTACCGACGAGACGATGCCGGCGGCTTCCTTTTTACTCGACTCTCCGATCGGTGTTGTGTACTTGTGAAAGAAATCCGTTCCTCTCATCGTGACGTCAAAATTTCATCTTGCATTCTCGTATCGCAATCGAAGGATACCTCACGCGAAAAATTCCTTTTCGTTTGTATATAATACTACGCGTTGGAAAAGACAACCGAAGAATTTTATTAAATTCAACGCGCGTCGTGTTTCTTTCATTTTGTTTTTTTTTTTTTTTTTCTTTTGCATAATCTTTTGTACTGTTTCGTATTTAACGTATAACTTCGGCTAGAAAGATATTTTCTTTCATAATTTGATATATTTTGTTTTCTTTTTACATAATATGCTTGGATGACATTGTAACATCCGACATGCAGAATGAAAATATCGTTTCACGAATTAATATAAAAATGTAGCAACTGCACGAAAAAATGTAGACGTGAAAACTGGTTTTATTTCTTATGTTTACGTTATCCAAATAGAAACTCGTCTTAAAAATCCTTAAAATACGAGTAAGTTATTGTGCTTATGAACATTACTGTGAGTCATACCTAAATTTTAAAATTCATACTTAAAATAAAAAAGAAAAAAAAATCGTTAAGATTATCCGTTCTCATATACTATTTTCTATCGCGTTCACGAAAATTGTTTCTCTTCTTTCAACCATTTAATTTAATTTTGAATGCTAATGCTTGAAAAAGAAAATTTAAAAACAATTTCACCAAACGCTCACGTAAAGCAAATTTATAAAATAATACAACAAATGCTCTTCTTCACGAGAAAAAAAAAAAATAAAACCAAGAAAGAAACTCGTACATTCAAATCTCTATTAACACATTGCGACGAAACGGTAGCCGTAAACTCAAAAAAAAAAAAAAAAAAAAAAACCAGTCCGTCGACCATAGTTGCGGTTAGGAGTATAATTGAGAGAAGCAAGTAGCAAAGAAGAGTACCTCATATATTTTCTCTCTTTCTCTCTCTCTCTCTCTCTCTTTCTCTCCTTAAAAATTCAGCATTATGGTGCGTACGTTTTATTCACATTGCGCAATGATCAGTCTCGGTATCTATGATACATAAAAAAAAAGAAAAAGAACGTACGTGCGCGCGACTCCTGACAACTTGCTGACACGTGCCATGTCAATTAAGAAACTCGATCGCTAAACCCACACGATTCTGTGCTTGTATTTTATTGCACGTATGCTTAGAATATATGTGTGTATATTTTTTTTTTTTACTAGTTTTTATTATAGTTTTCGGCGTCGTGAAAGCGCCGGTTCGTCTCTTTACTCTTTTGGACGGTTGCTTAAAGTTTTTATTTGTCAATACTTTGAAAAATGTGTCAATTATTGATAAATTTTAAAAAAATCTCTTATAAATTAATGATTCAACGACTTATTGTATTTAAACAAAATTTCATGAAAAATGTTAATATAATCTAATACCAAAATAAGTATTAAGAAAATTTTGCTCACTTTGTAATGATAAAAATTGATTCGATCGAGTTGATATGATAATTAATTAAGAAAAAAAATTTGACTATTTATAAACGTGTTTTTAAAATGATTCACAAACTTCCAGCTAAACTCATTCAAACATTTGGAAAACGTTGACCGAGTTTGTACTTGAGCGCGAGAAAGAGAGAAAAAAAATAATGAAGCGGGAGGAAGTTTCGGCGGCGATGGGAGGAAAAGATTCGCGATGATTCGCAGATAAAGAAGAGTTTAAGGCTTTTTACGACCTTCCTCTTATCTGCGGTTTAGTCAGACTTTTTTATCTGTCATATTGCGCAGACGTTTTCTCAGCGCGCGCTGTTCTTAATTCACTTTTGCCTCGCATTTCATTAAAAAATTATAAAAAACTCGGAGGAGCGCGAGGGCAACGTTACGCTCATGTACAGCCGTGTATATCACAATTTTGCGTCAAGCGCACCGGTTAATTTAATTTTTTTAAATCCGTTGCTATATTTATTAATAGCAATTCACGACACACATATATATTAATATTGTTTTTTTTATTTCTTTTTTTGAGCAGTGGTCAATGTACGGCAGTTTAACAGTGACGAGTAATTTTATTTAATTATATGCTTCGGTGCTTGGGAGTAATTGTATAACACCTTTACCGGTAAAATTTTATGCTCCGCTGACTTGTCTCATAGACCGCAATTTAGTAACGCTTTGAATTCGGATCAACATTAATCCGAAGTTAATGAAACGTTACCTGTGGTGTACCGTATTTTTTAAATTAAATTAATTGTCTCGATTACTTTTTAAACTTTGTCGGAGCTAATACTCATCTCATATTGACACGAGTTTCAATGTAAAAAATGTATCTTTACTAACTGTAAATTAAGAATTTCGCTTCAACATTTTTCTACTTATAGATCTGTATAGCGTAATCTGTAGTCATAAAAATAAATTTACGAGATCGAGTTTGATAAATTCAATTATTTTTCGACAAATACATGACGCATAATTTTCTTACTATACTTTTAAAATCTTACGTTTCTGATTAAATTAACAGGTGAAAAAAATCATTGTTTTATAATGTTTTGGTTCAATCGAAAACTAAATTATTTATAAATTACAAAAAAAAAAAAAAAAAAAAAAAAAAAGCGAATTCAAATATTCTACATTACAAAAAAATTAAAAGACATAAAGTATCAAAAATTTCGAATAAAAGTCACAATAAAAAAAAAAGATATTTATTTATCCATTTCCCCTGCGATTAACACTGTGATCGTGTATCAAAACAAGTATCTGGTAAAACATAATTCACTGCAACAATGGTATAAAAGTATCCTTTAATCGGCCAATCAAAGCGTACACACCTCTCCTCGCTTTGGACCGTCAACAAGCCAGCCATATCAATCCCCGGAAATCTCGACCTTAAGCACCATCTCAGTTTCTAGCCCCCTTTAAAACTTCACTCTCTTTCTCTCTCTCTCTCTCTCACTTTTTTCATCTCTTGTAAAGCACCCTTTTCCTCAAATACTTTTGACTCTCTCTCTCTTTCTCTCTCTCTCTCTCTCTCTTTCACCCCAAGTTCGCGTGTTTTATCCTCGACGCGTAAACCCCGGGGCTATACTTTTCTTTAAAAAAAGAAATCAGCTTTTCAACTGTACAAGAGAAATTAAAACACACTCGCGTAAATCCGTTATTAAATTAAATCATTTACTCGGCATTCAACGCTACGCAGCGCCACGAGTGGTTTCTCTTTTCGAGTGCAAAAAAAAAAGCAAGCGACGCAACGAAACATAAAGCCATATGCATGCACGCGGTGCAAAAGTAGAGGTCCGGTCGGCCACCCCCTTTTCGCTCTCTCTCTCTCTCTCTCTCTCGTTCGGTGTAGTTATAGCAGCGTGGAAGAAGTGTCCCTCGAGAGCCTTAACCCAACGCGCGTACAATACAATGCTTCTAATGTTACGGGCTCCGGTTTCGACATAATTTCTTACCCCACCAAAGCTTGCTTCTTTTTTCTCTTCTATTCGGCCAATCGGAGAAATACACCGAGCGCAATGTATTGAACTCGAGAAACGTTATTTCCGTTCGAACTTACCGATAACGAATCGATGGATCAAAACGTCGCATCGGATTTTTTTAGTGAGTTTTACGTGTCGTTGATGTTGAACGTTTTAGAGTTTAAAGTTTGGTAAATTATGGAATTCGAATAATTGAGAGATGAATAGTTATTGATTTGAAAATTGAAAATCATATTTTTACAATAAATTTTGAAGAATTTTATCATATATTTTTCCCTTTTTCTTCAAATTTGCACATTATTTTTTATAGAAAACAATACCAATATGTAACAAACAATCGTTAAATATATTCAATTTTTCTCAAACGAGGCCGTAAAAAGTAACTCAAAAGCAAGACTTAGCTAAAACTGTCAGCCATTCCGACTCGTACATTTACTCGTTACGCAAAGGTAAACGTTACAAGAGCACGCTTACACTGATTTTCTATACAAAAAAAAAAAAAAAAAAAAAAAAAAAAAAGAAAGAAAAAAAGAAGGAAAGAGAAAGAGACGATAGCTCGCGATATCTAAGGCGCGTTTCCGGGACAACCCGAATCGAGACCTTCAAAGAGCCTCCGCATAGTCGTCGCGAGCCGTCGGACGTGTTCGGCAAGCTAATCCGCGAGTCGACACCGAAAACCAATGGTTTAAACCGTATGCGACACTTTGATATTTTTCTTAGCTCTCGTTTTTAGGCATTTTTTATGGATTTTCGTGATTAAAGTAAACTTTACAATGTGAGGATTGATAGAAATTTAATGAACCCGCAGTTGTCTGAAAATAATTATGTTTTATATATAAAAGAAAATAAAGGGTTA
This sequence comes from Chalcis sispes, assembly GCA_949987625.1. NCBI lineage: Eukaryota > Metazoa > Arthropoda > Insecta > Hymenoptera > Chalcididae > Chalcis > Chalcis sispes. The sequence goes on from OX465095.1 coordinate 61,638,499, forward strand.
CCCTATTTTAGTTTAAGAGTATATTGTTTATTTTAAAAAATTTTTGAATAAGCAAATGAAATAATTTGCTTTTTAAATAAAATATTTTATTCAAATATAATAAATAATCAGTCTTCAGTTTTGCCCTTACTCAATAGTTATATGAGTAACAATACATTATTAATTCAAAATTCACATCATCGCAACAATCTAACCAAAAAAGGCTGCCGAAATTCCTAAGTGCCGGTATTACTTAATTATCAACCACATGAATAATTCTCTTTTTTCATCGCTCGCAAACGTAGCTTTCATTTCGTCCTCGCACTTAGCTACGAAGTATCGAACGAAAAAAACCAGCCCATGCTTTTTATCTCGGTCTTTCGATCGTCGAGAAGGAAAGGCGCGAAACGAGGAAAAAAAAAAAAAAACGAAAACCAAGCGCGATTAAGCGTAACCACGTTTTACGCTAAGGGCTAAGGGCAAGTGACTGGGCGAATTCGTCTGCCATACCGTAAGGGAAATAATGGAAAGGGAAAGGGCAAAGTGAGAGCGAGAGAGAGAAAGAGAGCGAAAAAGTGAGATCCAAAGGCGTCGAGCGATAACCTCGTCATGGTCTTCTGCTGAATTATTGATGGCTTAGTAGCACTTGGCAACCCCCGAACGTCTTGGGCCTTTGCCTTCGTGCATATATGTACATTTATGACGTTTAGTAAATACCTTCTATTTTACATCGCGTATTCGAGTATTTTCTGTATCTTTTAAGCGTTCAGGTATTAAATTAAATGATTAAACGTGAAAATCAACTTTGCTCAATCTATTTATAATAATAAGTACTAGTATGACGAAAAAATTAATAAAGATACACTTATTAATTATATTAAGGAAAAATTAATAATGAAAGTTTCTTAAATAATCGTTGATAATATTTTATAATTGTTTAATACGATAATTTTTATCAATTAGGTTATATTTCCCATCAAACAAAAGGGTTTTATCTTTTTCTTTCGCAACTCAGTTTTTCCAAGTTTATTTATTCAGTTTTTTTTACCAGTAAGTTACCTGTGAATAAATTACGATAACTTTACTAGGCTAAACAAAAGGTCAAATAAAATAGAAATTGAAAAACTTCATTCAAATTTAAGATAAACACACATACATATCCAGCTACAAAAGTAAAAAAAAAAAAAAAAAAGAAAAAAGAAAAACGTGCACGCATAAAAAGAACAAGCGAAAGAAGTAATACCAGCATTCAAACCTACACGTATGTACACATGCGTACGAGAGGGTGAGAAAAAGAAAAAGAGAGAGAAAGAGAGAGAAAGAGAGAGAGAGAGAAGGATAGGAAACATCGAGCAGCGAAGTCTGTCGACCCCACGGGAACGCAGGAGTCCGAAGAGTCGAGTCCCGACGCCCAATTTCAACCAATTTGACCGAAAGTTGGGCTTAATTTTATTTTCACGCGCTTCTAGATGCCCCGCGTACCGCGTATACATATATATACGTGCACACGCATACATGTATATGCACATATGTATATACACATACGAGTAAGTATATATGTATGCATCATCCGTTTTAGGATCGTCTTACCTCTCGGTTCTCTTCACCTCGAGGGAGAAGAAATTTTCCCGGGCCGCATTATCGCGCCGGAAAAAGTCGAACGGAAAGGAGAGAAATTGACCGGCTACTTTGTTCCGTGCTTCTTGCAGCCTTTGAAGTTGTTGATTTATAAGAAATACTGAGTGATAAATTTTTTTTTTTTTTTTTTCTTTTTTTATCTAACTGTACATTGTTGATTATGAAGACGCATAAATAATTAATATTAGGATATTTTATTGATTTGTTTATGATAATTTAATATATTTTAAGAAACTGATGAAAATTAAATTTTTTTCAGTAGTCATATTCGTAATCATCTAGAAATATTTAGTATATAACATTCTATTTTTATTCAAGTTTATTATAATCATTATTTTATAAAACTATTGAAAAAATTAATTAATTTATACTGTTTTACATTTTTTTTTTTTTTTTAAGTTATTCAATTGCGCAGTAAAGTAAATTAATAATCGAATTATAATTAATATTAACTACTAAAAGAAATTCATACTTAAACATAAAAAAATGTTTAAGACTACGACCCAGAAACTAGAAATGTAAATACTAGTTTCTATTTACGATTACTCCCAAAGCAACTCAACATCCATTCGAAGCAAAGAAAGGTATAAAGAGCGAGAAAGAAAATATGCTTATCGCCCGTACGTCGATCGTACGCCTTGCTTTTCGGAGATTTGCGTTCGCCGCAAGTGTATATACACATACACTTGTATACTATATCAACAGAAAACGGCGATGTTTTCGCGCATCCCCAGGGAGGCGTTTCAATCAGAAGGCAGCCAACTGTATACCACTTTCTCTCTATCGTCTTTTCCGCTGAATCGCTGAAATTAATCCACTCCGACGTCGATTTCGAACGACGGCTCGAAAAGCTAATCGTGCTGGGAAATCGTTTCCGAAAATTGTCGCCGCGTTGGCGTGTGTAAAGTCAACGCTTTAACATTTTGCTATTTTTTTCTTGCTATTTTTTTTTTTTTTTTTTTTTTTTTTTTTAACACGACTTTATAAACAATTTTTTCAAATCAATTTTATTCAAAAAAAAATTTTAGCTCGATATATAACACAACGCGTGATATTCGTATACTTGTTAGTCGTCATTTGCCGATGCACCGCTTCGTCCTTTTTTTTTTTTACGAGTAACGCGCTATATGCGCAGATGGAAGGTGGAAAATGAAAGAGAGCATGAAATGCTAAGATAGCGAAAAGCTGCATTGACTGAATGACTACATAAAGTAAAGAAAGAGAGAGACAGAGAGAGAGAGAGAGAGAGAGAGAGAGAGAGAAGGAAAGTGGCCTTCATTGTCCCACAGGGAGCACAAGAGAGAGTAGATTCGGCAAGGGACATTTTTCGAGTACTCGATCTGTTCTTTCTGTATTCTTTCTCCCTTTTTTTTATGCTTTTTTTTTCTTATGCTTGAAACTCCTAGTGTTCTGTTGTTTTCATTCTTTTTTTTTTGCAAATGACAAAGTATTTGTTATATTTTTGTGTAGACTTACTTCATACATTGGACTAAATACAAAAATACTATATTTCAACTTGTTTTTCAAAATAGCGTAATTTTGCCCGCTCATTACAATGTTTAAACAATATATGGTACTCATTTTTTGTTAAATCTTTCATTTCTTTTCTTTATTTCTATTCGTCTTTGCTTCCCCTTAGTTTCTTAATCTTCCCTCTTTTTTTCTTTCTTAGTGCATTCTTCCTTCAAAAAAGCAAAAGGATTCCCAGGCCACTGTACATGAATAAATACAAATATACTCTTTGGCGCTCTCGCTGCTCTTCTTTACGACTTTGTCCTAGCTTTGCTCCGCGGGTGTAACGTCGGCCGCTCGAAAATTCTGCTTCTCTCTTTCTTGCTTCTCCTTTACTGCTTTCTTGCTTTTGCTTTTGGATCGTTTTACAGTCGTTAAGCGTAATGAGCCACCAATAAAAACCCATCTTGTTTTTAACCCTTTCTCTCTCATGGCTCGCTTATTCTCTCTGCCCCGGGAATGGCGCATTTAATTGTACTACCTCGTTTCTTTCTTCTTCCTCCTTTTTCTTTTCTTTTATTTTTTTACTTTTCTCTCTCTCTCTCTCTCTCTCGCTAAGGCGGTCGCGCGCATCGCGAATGAACGAGACGCCAGGGGGTTATTCTTGGCGCCGGTTGATGGTTTAGCCGCGTTGTTGTACGTTTTTCGAGATTCGCTTTTAATGGTACGATTCTCTGGTGATAGTTTGAAATTTAGGGTACTTAAAATGCTGCGCGAACCCGATCTTTTTTTATCTCTTTGGTTTAAGTAAATGCGAAATGCGTTTCGCGTAATTTACGATAGCGTTTTCTCACAGAAAATTAATTTGTTCATCCGAGGAAAATACACTTTTAATAGAATTAATTATTTTTAAAAAATATATTTACTAGTTTTTTAAAAATCATTGTAAATTAAACAGTCTTGTCGATCCTTTCTAAATTTTCAAGAAACGAAAATCATTCGACCTTATTTTACCACTTCCAAGATTATTTTTGTTTAAATGCTAGATAGCTACAACAGCACTCAATGGCAATGCATTAACCAAACTCAAAGCGCAAAGGTTCATCGAACCACGAGAACTCTTGCGCGCGCACGCCATGTTTTCACCTGAAAATGCGGGCTTTAATGCCATCTCTCCATCTAGAGAAAGAGAGAGAGAGAGAGAGAGAGAGAGAGAGAGAGAGAGGAAGGGAGGGAAACTCTATACGCGTTCGGAGCTTGACGACCATTGGCCCGTTTGTTGGTGGTCGCACGCGGCTGGCGCCCAACGCGTTTGAGGTAAAACCGGAAACGCGCGCGCACGTGTACGTTTGTGTTGTACGTATGCGCGGGAGGCGTGGCTCTGCCCTGTATGCGTTCGATCGCGGATGCACTTAGCTCTGTATTTGTGTATATGTATGCGTGCGTGCGTGTGTGTAACCGCGACATTACCGGTACGCTACTATTCCCCACCGTGTACGTATTTATGTATATGTGAACGAGCTTCATGGCGAACCGAATATAATGCTGGCTGTTTAAATTGATGCTTAGTGAGAGAGAGAGAGAGAGAGAGAGAGAGAGAGAGAGAGAGGTGAATACATTGTGAGTGCCACGCCTACTTTGTTGAGGATGAGGGCACGCGTGCTTGTGTACGTATTCACGTTAATTGCTCTTTTGGAAATGTTCGATTTTTAGTAAGTCCATTTTTAGTAAGTCCATCCAGTTCTAGAAAATGAAAATTTCTATTTAAAATGAGTTGCTATACTATAAGATTCAATAGGTTGAAACATTTATTGTGGATTTGTGCATTCCTCGAGTAAAAAGATTTATTGCAATCTTTAATATTGGGAGTACAAATTAGTTCGGTCCGTTTTCAAAAGATGGCTCTGGCTATTATGAATAATTAATAGTAACAGCTGAAGTCAATAGTTTTAGAGAGGTTAGACATCTGTCAATAGTATTTAGTTTATATCGCTTCGAGTTTCATAAAAAGATCTTGTTTTCAACTGTGTTAAATATATCCAATTTTGTGTTAACTAAGCAGCATTTGCGGGAGGTTTTACTTATCTCTTTTAATTGGAAGAAAAGTGCAGCTGAAGCACATCGAATGCTTGTGGAAGTTTATGGTGACAATGCTCCAACTGATAAATCTTGTAGGGAATGGAGATTTCAGCGTTGAAGACAAGCCTCGCTTTGGACAGCCAAAAAAATTCGAAGACAAAAAGTTGGAGGCATTACTCGATGAAGATCCGAGTCAAACGTAAGAGGAGCTTACAGAATCATTGGAAGTGACTCAACAAGCAGTTTCTGTACGATTAAAATCCATGGGAATGATTCAAAAGCAAGGCAATTGGATGCCTTATGAACTGAAACCGAGAGACAGGCGATTTTTCTGTTGCGAGCAGCTGATTCAAAGGCAACAAAGAAAGGGTTTTTTACAAAGAATTGTTACTGAGGATGAAAAATGGATATTCTATAATAACCCCAAGAAGAAAAAATACTACGCTATGCCCGGTCAATCGTTGCCATCGACCTCAACATCAACACCAAAGCCGAATATTCATGGTTCGAAGATCATGTTGTGTATCTGCTAGGACCAAAAGGGTGTTGTGTACTATGAGCTGCTACAGCCTGGCGATACCATAACGGCCGATCGGTATAGGCTGCAATTAATTCGTTTGAGCCGTGCATTACGAGAAAAACGGCCGGAATACAAGGGAAGACATGACAAAGTTATTTTTCTGCATGACAACGCTCGGCCTCATGTCGCAAAAGTCGTGAAAAAATATTTTGAAACGCTCAAGTGGAATATTTTGCCGCACCCGCCGTATTCTCCGGACATTGCTTCTTCTGATTACTGGTTGTTCCGAAGGATGCAGCACGATCTGGCAGGTCATCGGTTCACTTCTTTCGCAGAAATCGAAAATTGGCTCCTAACTTGGATCACCTCAAAAGACGAGACATTTTTTCGAGATGGAATTCAAAAATTGCCTGAGAGGTGGGAAAAAGTAGTAACTAGCGATGGACGATACTTTGATAAATCTTTTAATTCTTTTTATTTTTAAATAAATGCATTTTTGACCGCAAAAAAAACGGACCGAATTAATTTGTACTCCCAATAACTTATCAAGATATTTAAACTATTGTAATTTATTTTTAATACTTTTTATCAAATTTTTAGTTTCATTACAGGCAAAAAACTATAACAAAAATATTTAGCAAAAGTAGTAATATCCGTTATTAGTCAGACACTACTAGTGTGAACATTCATTTTTCAATGTGAACACTCATTTTACTAATATAGAGTATATTACCCATCAAATTATAAAAATTTCGCACAAAAAGCTTTTATAAATAGTAATTTATCCGAAATATTATTCGAGGAAACCGGTTTTTACAATAAAAATAAAAAAGAAATACATATCTTACCATGTAATCAATTAAAACTTAAAAAACTAATTATTGAAATAATAAATTAGTAACGAAAAAAAACCTCACACATTAATATAAAAAATATAATAATCGATAAATATTTATTAATTTACAGTATCCTCGAGATGCGAAAGGAAAAAAGCAGGGACGCAGCGAGATCGCGTCGAGGTAAGGAGAACTTTGAGTTCTACGAACTAGCGAAAATGTTGCCTCTACCACCTGCTATAACCTCTCAACTGGACAAAGCCTCGATCATAAGGCTTACGATATCCTATCTCAAATTACGGGATTTTTCGGGTCACGGTGATCCTCCGTGGAGTCGCGATGCACCATCGTCAAAACAATTGGTCAAAAGTAAGTGATATTGTAATGTTTTAAATTTCTCATCAATTTTTTTTTTTTTTTTTTTTTTTTTTTTTTAGTTACTTGTTAATATTATTTTAATGATTAAAAATAATTTAGTTATTATAGTATTAGTCAAAAAATTTTCTTGAGATAGACTGAAACTAACGGGTATAGATACCGGATAATTTTTTATTTTAAATTAAACCGAATCCTTTTTGCGAAGAAGCAAAAAGTATTCTTTGATAAAAAAAAACAGTACAAATTAAATATAACCATGAAAGAACGAAATAATCTGCGCTACTTGATAAAGAAAAAAAAAGAAGGAAACAATTGATCGAATTACGGTTTCTCAAAGCCAATCCAACACATCCACAACGCGAGGATTCGTGAAAACCGCATCGATCTTGCCGTGCCGCTTCTGAACCGCGATCTAACGAAGTTACTCTGGAAACGACGGGTACGCCGCAAAAAAAAAGAAAACAATAACGGAGGGGAAGACGAGAGAAACGTAAAAAAAAAACGTCGCATAAAAAAAAAACGCGCATCGAGGCGCGAATCGAGGGAACCGAATAAGCAACGTATAACGTCGAAACGAGAACGTTAAGAGATAGAAAAAGAGAGAGAAAAAGAGAGAATATGGATTTTATCGTACGATTGTGTCTTTACCACGCGTAACTGTACTTTCGATCATCGTTGACGCATACACGCTACGCGTACGGATAAAAAATAAATACGAGAAAAGTAAATCGAATTATGTATTTCCGATCGACTAGACGCAGTTGTCTGCTGTACAAGATACACATTGAATCTGATAATGTCTTGAGCTTTGATGAGTTTAATAATACATAGGTAACTTATAACGTAAATAATTTAATCGATGAAATAATAAGTTTAATACAGCATATTTTTTTAATTTCCTGTTGACGTTTCTTCGTTAAATTCTAAATCAAACCCTTCGAAATAATGTAAAATGTAATGGTTAGAGAAATGTTAAACAAAATATTTAAAATTCACGACGATTACTTAAACATACCATATTCAAATACTATTATATCGCTAACAAAAAAAAAGGGGTAATCGCAAAAGATGAGCCCGATATCTTTTACGACTTAAGCCTCTAAAAATTCATCGGAAGAATACCTGCGGTATGTCGTTCGTTTTCCTGCAAAAGACATCAGGTATGTAAACACCGAAAAGATGACGTAACCGCGTTAGACTAGTAGCCAACGAGCGTTCTTAAATATATATATATATATATATATATATGTTTATTCCTAACGAGCGAGATGCTAATTTCAAATCGTCCGTTTCTATGCGCGCACGGCCTTAGCCATATTCGATTGCTGGCCACGTAAGTCGGTAGCCAAGGTATTAACCATGAGGATCGCGGTGGTAAATATATATATATATATATATATATATATATATATATATATATATGTATATACGCATATACATATGTAAGTATATAAAATACGAAATAAGCAAGCGTATAAAAAAGAACGTGACATTAATCGCTATACATATATAACTGCGTTTGACTACGTTTGACTTTTACTTCGCGCAAATTCATCGGTTTGAAATTGTGCAATTGAAAAACGTCGGAAAATTTACGCTAACTTCGTTGTTGTTGTTATTATTCTTGATTTTTTCATTATTATTATTGTGACGCATACAAACGAAATGAAAATTTCCAAGAAAAAAGGGTCAAGTGAAACGTTTCGTAATTGTCTTCATCGATGAATTTATGGGTCTTCGTTTTGCATAATAATTATCTTTTATTACAACAATAAATATTTATATTAATATGCTAACATTAAAGGAAAAATGATGCAAATGAATTTGTTTTATTGAAATTTAAATTCAAAGATAGAATTATTTCATAACATAAAGGCTCAATTTCTCATTTTATCCATTCGATTTTAATAAAGTAACTCTAAAAAAATATACCCGTCAAAATAAATAAACCAACAACAAAAGAAAAAAAAAAAAAAATATCGTCACAAATTCAAATATATCTCCAAAACGAATATTCAGTCGACGTGCGCGGCAAAAACCCTCTCGACTCGTGTTCCTGACGTGTTCATCGCACAAAACGATTGGCCGTCGTCGTCGTCGTTACCGAACGCTTCCGCGTTCTCTCGAATTCTGCTGTTGATGTCGCATTGCTGATGGATCAGTTATAATTCCCTTTCTCCGTGTAAAATACGCGCGAGGGAGCACGAAAATTTACGCTGAAAAACTAAACGCTAAAGCAACGATAGATAAACGAAGAAATTGCTTAATCAAGCGATTCGTACTTTTATATATATACACACACATTGTGAAGTATCTTGTTGGTGTATAAATACGTATAAATAAATTTAGGGTGAATGATTCTCCAGCTAAGGAAAAATGCATCGCTTCGAGTCGAAGAGGAGATTCGCGCGGACGATACATAGTAATGGAAAATTGTCGCCAATCATCGCGAGATACGATCTGTTCGCGTAAGATCGAGAGAAAGGAGCCACTGCTTTTTCATTCTCTCTCGTTTCTTTTATTTTCGTGGTTCATTTAACGAAAATAGGGGCAGCACGACGACGAATACACTCTCATACACACACACACACACATACACAATAGCCTTGGAGAGAGTCGATCGAGCGGAAGGTTTTCCTTTATTGTGCGTCGGCTCTACGTGTGCATGTGCGGGGTCAAGCTCGAAAAATTTCCGCGAAGTCAGGTTCGAAGTGACGAATGGACTTCCCGAGGAATTTCGAAAGGGGTTGCTCTCTGTCTATCTCGCTTTATTCGTTCAGTCATCGATCTGCTTAAAAATTGGCTACTTTAAACGGCTGTATGATTTTTTTCTCGGTTCAGTAACTTTCAAATATTTTAATTATAATCGATTTTCGATTTTGTTATTTCGATAATTTTCAGGTCGCTAAATTTGTCGTCGAAGAGAAAATGGCTACATTTAACAATTTAAACTATTATACTTTAATTTTAGTATCTAAAAATGATCTATTATTTAAATAATAATAGAATTTAAAAAGCAATGTGTAATAAAATTTAATTTTTTCCCAATTAGTAAACAAATGATAATGTTTTTATTATTTACATTAAAAATCTAGAAAGTTTTATACTGTACATGAATAGCTACAGTATAAATAGCATCAAATTCAATCGAATGTTAAAAACTTAACGTTTGCTCAAAATCTTAAATCCCCTAAATCGTAACTCGCAAACTTCCAAATGCGAAAAATCCAACGAGCACATAACCCTCGAAACTAAATCAAACAAACAAAAAATAAAGAAAACTGTCCCGATCGCAATAGTTTCGATGAAAATCTAAACAGTCAACAGCGGAGACAAAAATAAATTCGAAAAACCAAGAAAGACAAACCTTGCTAGTACTGGTACAACGACCGCAAAACCTTGCCACAATATGTGAAATTTTTTGTGGAATTTCTCTTTCTCTTTCTAACTTACTTGACAATCAAAATAAGTTCTCTCTCTTTCTCTCTCTCTCTCTCTCTCTCTCTCTTTCTCTCTCGCACACAGGCGCGCGTTCTCCGTGATAATATTTACCGAGGGGGTGTGCAGCGGCGCAGTCGATTCGTCGGAACGCTCTTGCATATATATATATATATATATATATATATACACCGTACCTACCCACATGTAAATCTAATCACGGCGACCCCAACATAGCTTGCGCTACCGCATTAGCGCAACTCACTCAATCTCTCTCGCTCTCTCTCTCTCTCTCCCGCTCTCGCGGGTCGGCTCTAACTAAACTAACGGAATTAAGTTAGCCGCTCGCGCGAACGGCTTTGGCACACGCCTCCACTTGCCGTTCTATGCGCCATCTCCGCCGCAACTTCTCGTCAAAGTAAATCCAGTCAACTGCCGACGTTAGAATAGAGAGAGAGAGAGTGAGAGAGAGAGAGAGAGAGAGAGAGAGTGACGGAGAGATACTAGAGCTTTAGCTTTACACACACTCTCTCTTTCTCTCTATCTCTGCTCGCTCTCTGTAGAGCTAATGAACGAAAACGAGTTAAGGCCTACCAAAGCTTTCCCCTCTCGCAAATTTCGACTTTGTTCCGCCCGGAGAAAGGAGAGGATCTTCTTCGCTCTGTATTCTTGCTAGATTTCGAGATTATTCTCTCTGTTAATTTTTTTTTTTTTTTTTTTTTTTTTTTTTTTTTTTTTTTTTATCTCAAGTTAGATTTAACGGTGGAAAAAAATGAAATTGCGTTGATTTTTCTTGTATCGACGATAAAAAAAATTAATTATCGATTGTAGTAATAAGAGTTAGATTGTTATTTTACATTATTTAGTATAAGTTTAAAAAAAAAAAGAAAAAAACGATAAGTTTTTAATGACTGACATTAAAAATGTTATATTATCAGTAATTTTTCTTTTTAATGAAATACATTTCCATAAAGTCTTTAAATAATAGTGAATCAAACAGTTTTTCGAAATAATTTGTACGAATTTTTGAAACATTTTTTTTACATATCGTTAGTGATTATTTATTATACAATTTAATATTTCATTAATAAATTAATTGAAAAACGTTCATATTGTTAAATTTAATTTGTGGCAAAATTAAATTAATAATAAAAACTAGCATTAATGTTCAAACATCTTGTAAGAATTAAATGTAAACAATAGTCATTTAAAAATAACACCGGCATAATCGAAAGCTTAACTTGCGAAAAAGAAACATTTAACTCGCGAATTTCGCTAAGTAAGAGAAAGATGAACTACTGAGAAAAGAAAGGGAAAGAGATTTCCAAAGTTTTTCTCCCGGGCGACTTTACTTTAGTCGAAAGAAAAGACCAGCGCTCGCGGGGAGAAAGAGAAGAGCAAAGGAAGGGAAGAGGGAAGTTTAAACCAGTGTTTAACGCAGTTGGTGGCTAGTTAACGACGGGGGAGCCCCGAGCCAGGGTTACGCAAATCCCAGCGGTGCTCATCCGTAACGAGAAAGACAAGATTTTTTAGAAAACAAACACGTCATTTTTTCACTCCTTCAGCGTGGAAACTCACATTCTTCCATCGCGTTTAAATTATGTTAGAAATTATCGCTATCAAAATAGAAAAATAAATGAAAATAAATAAATAAGGGTTATAATTAACGAACGAGATAAGTTCGAAACGTGAAAACGAAGATTTGCAAACCACTGACGCCCTATCGGCAGGTTCGCGCGACGACGTGGCGACTGGCTTTAATGAAATACAGGGATTAACCGAACACACCTGACTAATTAAGTAGCGGCTAATTAGATCATCGTCACCAATACCCCTAATCAACGCCTCGTTAGCGTCATCCTATTTGCTCGATGCAAATAATATGCCAACGCGAATTTTCTCATCTCTTACTCCTCCCCCTCCCCCCTCCATCCCACCTCATCCCCTCCCCCGAGGTTATAAAGATTACGCGCTCGCCCTAATATTAAATATGATTAAGAATTTGTGTTTAATGTAAGAGCTACCTCTAACGCTTATTGAATTCAAATAGACTTTTGAAATTACTTCGGAGTGTTTTAATGCCGGATGATGATTTGAATTTTATATGCAATAAAATCGATACGAGTTTTAAAAGTTATGTAGGTGTAAAAAATGTTTTAAAAATTAGTGATAAATTTGACAAAATAAAATAAAATTATTCAATGAAAACCTAAACTTTGCATCGCGAATATAGTAAAAATTAACTCTATTATAGATATATACATATACCATTGAACTTTAAATAAAACGTAACAATAATAAAATTAAAAATAATACGTATTCAATGCCGTACGAAATGAACCATAAAACACGCAATAACAATCGATAGCCATACAATAACATCTCATGCGTTACACACGCGTACAAAATTAAGACTCTCACGCGCGCATTACAAATAAACACTAGAAGAGACAAAATTCTACCCTATAAAATAAATCGCATTTTCTGCACAGCGATAACAAACTGACCGTTCAATAATTCCCCGATAAGCCACAGTGGAATAACTGTCTCGGTGTAAAGACTTATTCGCATATCTCTCACATTTTACTATTGATGCTCGATGCTTCCGCATTAAAATTTTTATTATTAATACTTTGTCGCGCAGTCGACGTTACGTTGAAATTCAAACGAGCCTCTCGTCAATCTGTTAACTATCGGCGTTTGATTTATCGATGCAGATTATATGTATAGGCTGAATTTGTTACGCATAACGTGCGTCATCTACATGCGGGATACTTTACGAATGATCTGATTGGATTTATTGGAGCATTTAATAGCTATTGCAGTTATTGCTGCTATTTGTCATTAGATAAATGTGGACTGAAAAATGTTCACATTATAAGTTATAGTTGTCCGATGAAAGGGATGTAAATTATTTTTAGATAAATATTTACTTTGTTTTATTAACTTTTCATATTATTATAAATTTCATGTCGATTGATTGACGATCGATCGAATAGCAATAGTATACGATAATGCTTATACTAGGTATTTTTGAATTTTAAAACGTCAAAATTTCCTACATTCATTTCTATTTTACTCTTTTCTTACAACAATACACAAAATCTTTCCAAACAATAATTTACCAACTTTACCATTTAAATAAGTCAAACTTAATTGGATTGCATTAGAAAAAAGTCGCGCAAATTTCACTAAATGTACAACACACGATTATCGGCAAAGAATCAAGACAGCGTTAAATTTGCGTCCGGTATATAACCGATATGAGTTACCCAAAATAGGTGAGAAGAGTAAGGGACGCAAGACGCGATAGAATCGAGAAAAACGTATGGGTTTTATGACAGCGAACGATTAATCTTCATACGATGAGCGAGCAAGTCGCAGTCGTATTAGACTCGACAGTTGCCGGTTCCTCCCATTCCCGGGGGGGAGAACGAACAATAACGTTTCACTCGTCGTAGTATATATCCGACGCTGCGGGAAAAGAAGAGAAAAAAAAGAAAATAAAATACGACGAGCAAATTTTCCGGACCTTTATCCATCCCTCACCTGTTCTAATCTGACCCCTTGGAACTAGTTATTAATAAAAGTAATCGATTATGTTAACGAGGACGTAGCTGACCGATGCCGCTCGATTAATCTCGTTATTCTCGTTGATTCGTTATCGTGAGCGGGAGAGGAAAAAAATATTGGAAAATATTAAATTGAATCTACGGCAATTTGCTATTAATTGATCGATAATTTTTTTATCAATGACAATTTTTACTAATAATTTTTGGAGTTATTGCAATTATACGAGTTATTGCGAACGAACTTGAAAATATTTATAAATTATTTATCTATTATCTAATTTTATATCAATATTTTTAAAATAAAAATGAATATATATATATATATATATATATATATATAAATTCTCATTATATTTAATGAAAAAATATTATGTTTTTATTTTAAATATGTTAAAAAATTTATCATATTATATATTCATTATTAAATATCGTTTACTCTAAAATTTAAACAATCGCAATAAACAACAAATCTCACTTGTATTTATAAACAGATGATAAATCGTTTTATTCGAATAATAAAGATAACATGAAAATTTTTGGTAATAATAGAGACATTACTTTTCGTAAACAATTCCAATATATCAAGCAACACGCACTAGTTGACGATATCATCTCAGTATACGACAATGTGCCCGCGAAGTGATTTTTTATTAGGCCTTTTTTTTCCGGGATCACCGGGCAAAATTCTCGACACATGCACATATATATCGTAGGACCTTCATAATATACACGTATATATATATAAATAGAAAACACAGGCGGGGCAAGACGAAATATCTTTTATTCCGAGAAAATTGCCGGAAGGCGATCCCCGACGGTAATCGCGGACGGTTATCGCTCGCCAGTATCGCGATTCGGCGCACACGACGACGCAAAATAAGCCCGTGGCAAGCCCGAGGCGAGAGCCTGTAAGATAGAGATGGAGAAAGAAAGAGAGAGAAAGACAGAGAGAGAGAGAGAGAGAGAGAGAGAGAGAGAGGGAAAGACAACAAATTCAGCTATTTTTCATTAAATCCGTCTCCCATCGGAACCGAGCAAACGCTAACCTCCGACAAAGAAAAGCCAAGGGTGTGATATTACATTATATTCCTCATATGTTTCCTTCTCCTTTTCGCTTCGCTCTCTCTCTCTCTCTCTCTCTCTCTCTCTCTTTCTCTGACTCACAACGACTTTATCCATACACATCCCCCTCTCCCCCTTCTCTTGCCTTCCTCTTCACGTTCAGTGACACGCGAAAACGAAAAAGATTTGAGGGAAAGAGAAAGAGGAGAGATCTATTTTTTCTTTCTTACTCTCTGACAATCAAACATCTGATGTTTAATTTATCAGAGTCTCTGGGCGGACATTTGTGAAATATAAATGACTGATGATTTTTAAGGTGATATCTTGGATAAAGTTTGGATATATGAGAACGGCACGTTAAAATATTAAGAGGATAAATTTTTTTAAGATAATTTTAATCGTTTTTGAAATATTTTATCTTACAACGAAAAAAATGTTTCGTTTACTAACGATACTCAATCTACAAAACAATCATCTTATAATTATTAGAAAAAACATAATAATATATTTTCATTTAAAAAACTTTTAATATCCACTAAGATTAATGCAAAATTCATATAATAACACAAATCAATATTAAACATAATTTCAAACAAAACGCGGAATATTATCTCACAGTTATTAAAGAAACTATCCATAAAGCATAACTTTTCATATTACTAACATAATAGTCGACAATTGATCAATATAGTAGGCACGAGCAACAAAAGCATAATACAGCCAACGCATTATCACTTTTCCAAACTCGAATAAGATAAATTGCGTTAAACGGACACCGTATATATGTACACCCATACATTATATATTTATTCGGTAACCTTGTATATACATAAGACCTGTAATATCGACAAATAAGACGGGAGTAAGCTTCTATATATATATATATATATATATATATATATATATATATATATATATATATATATATATATATGTACATAAGGAGAAGGTTACGTAAAAGCCATATGTTTGTCATCGGCGAGAATCTCATATTAATAGGGATCATACAAAACGCGTGGGCCGCTTACGTATAAAAAATCGCGCATGCGTGCTAATGTCTTCATTCTTATGCGAGCTCGTGTATACGTATACATGTATATGGTTAATGACAGCGTGAGGCTCGCGCTCGCGCGCTCTTTTATTATTATTGCTCACCCCATGAATGAACTAATGATGGCGTTTAGCCCAAGCGAGCGAGAGAGAAGGAGAGCACCTTCTATAATATTCCTAATATAGGTGGGGAAAGGAAACGAACGAATACCGGGCGTCGAGGAGGGGAAAAGTCATGCACGACGCCGTAAATTGACACCAGCGATGATGAAGCGGTAGAAAAGCGAGTGAAGCGACTATTTTTCCGGCCTTTATATTGCGATCGGCCTTAAGTCCGCCTCTTATTTATTGAGTCGGTTCGTTTAGCTTTTCGAATGGACTCTTCGATTAATACGATTAGGTATATGGTTCGTTGTTAATTTTGATTATTATTACATCATCGATTACGATTATTTGTTTCTTTTTTAAACTTGACTAGAACAAATAGAAAATAAAACTAGGTACCCACAGCTTAACCATTTCTACGAAAGCATTTAATTTTAAAAAAAAATTTTCAATTTAAACGTTTTGTAAGGTTTTTTTACGTGAAAATAAAACTTTAGAAATCAATAAATCGCCGTCGCAATTTTCAAATATAATTTTAACAAAAATACAAGTGCAAGTTGCACCAATGGAGCTATATAGCCTAGAACGGACGCAGCAGTTTCCTCCGGTACTTATTGATTTTCACGCCAGATAAGTCGGCAGGTCTCAGATGGCTCTTATATGCTGCAGTTCGTACCGTTAAAGAAAAGAGAGAGAAATAGAGAGAGAGAGAGAGAGAGAGATGTCATGAAATAAGGCAGTTAGTCGCTATTTTTCTATCTTCTCAAAATAAATATCGTTGAGTTATGGGGTCGACCAGCCCGAGCACATAAAACACGCCTTCTGTATTTATCAAAATATTGTTATAACTTTTCCGTAAAGAGAGATAGAGATAGATAGAGTTAGAGAAAGAAAGAGAGAAACCTAAAGGAAACTGCTGTACTGCAAAAGTGACGCCTGGAGTAAGAAGATTTATAGAAGAAAGCAAAGTGCGTATATAGATATCTACAAAAAGAAAAAGAGAGAAAAAGAGAATGGGAGAAAACGGAAAGCTTAGAGAATAAGAAAGGAAGGGTAGCAACGCTTGACCAACGTACGTCCGCCAATAGCCGCCGGTTATTCTTTCTCATTTTTATTTCTCGCGATGCAGACTGTCTGTCAGTAGCTCGATATTAGCGGGGCGAAAGAAAGGGAGTAACTTTTTCTTCTTTTCTTTTTTTTTTTTTTTTTTTTTTTTCACGTTCTCTTCATCCAGAACCTTTGCCGTATACGCGGACATCTTATTTAGCTCTTTGAGTTTCATATTAATTTATTGTGTGTAAAGCTCGCCTTTGCAAACGTTTTGCAAATATAGAAAAGTTTTTTAGATTTTTATCGATGTTATTTTATCATTTTGAATAATTTTACGGGCTAATTTTGATTCAAATAAATTCGTAGTTATAATGTTGTTGTAAGTGAACTTACGGACTTAGTCTGCTTATACCATTTGTAATAGTAAATTGTAATGTAAATCATATTTAAAATGTCCAAATGGAAATGATCTTTTTCAAAAGGTAAAGAAATTAAATCATCAAATTTTTGTATATAAAAATCTTTCTACGTTTACCTTGATATACAACTGCAAAAATTCATCATTTCTCATTCTCGCAATCATAGGAGCGTA
>OX465095.1:61661249-61790046 GCA_949987625.1 Chalcis sispes
CCGCGACCTAAGTTGCGCGTTCGATAACGAATGGTTCGCGCGCAATCGGCCGCTACTTGTATTTTACTCATACAAATATTTATTGTAATCCTGTGATGTTTTACATTGTATTATGCGCAATGTTGAGCCGTTTCTTCGTAAAATTTTTTTTCTTTTGCTTTTATTTAAATTCTTTAGGTATAAGTCGTTTGCTTAAAATACGTATAACTGTTATCGGTAATGTTTAAATTTTGTTTACTTTATAATATCCAAAAAGTAATAAGTAGTTTCAATACGAGTAGTATATGATAGTTAAACGAATTTTATTCTTCCTTAATACGCTAAAGCTTATGAATATTGTATAAATAATAAGTAGCTAGTAAAATTCAAATTTAAAAAGTCTCTCTTTTCTATCATTTTACATCGATGCAACACTTTCATTAATAAGTTTCACAATTATTTCTGAGAATTTAATTACAAAATCGCTACACATATACTAGAAATACGAGGGCATGATTTTCTTTTCGAAAATAACGAGGTGAAAGTTCGACGGTGTTGAAAATTAATTAGAAAGCAATGAACGCCGCCTATTAAACGTCGAGAACGCGAGCATGTCTTTAACCGCGACATGAAGCGCGTTATACGCGTCGGTTAGCGACGCAACGAAGCTATTGTCGAGTGCTTAAAAAAAAAATGAAGGGAAAGAAACCGAGGCCCGTCTTTCTCTTAAGAGACCGCAATGAAAGTAGAGCTTTCAGAGGTGTATAAAAAAAGAGAAAGAGAGAGAGAGAGAGAGAAAAGCGTCGTTCTCACCCTCAAAGTGCCTCATAACAGCCTAAATAGCCGTATACATCTCGAACGAGAGAGAGAGAGAGAGAGGGAGTCCTTTACGCGTATATATTATACTCGAGGTGTAAAAAGCACTAAAGCTAGCGACGGCTCGCCTCTGCAACGAAGAATCTCCTTCTTCCATCTTTTCCCTCCTCCCCCGCACTTTTTTTTCTCCCGCGTATTAAAAATGTAAGTGCCGCGTAAATGCGCATAACGCCGGTTTGAAAAAATTTTTTTTTTAACTCTCGCTTTTGACGCGCGTTATATCGTACGTCGTAAAATATAACGTCGTTGATATCGCACGTATGAGCATAAGTTTTATTTCGTCTTTATTATCGGGGGCTTATAAAAAATGAAATTGTTCCGTAAAATATTTTAGAGGCGTATCGACAAGCCGTAACGATTTCTTAAAATTTTGCTATAATAAATTTACGCAGTAGAGTCACTCAAGCTTCGCTTATTCGTCCGCATTTAACAAAGTCTCATGAACATCTAAATATTCAATCGTCTAATTTGTACTCTTTTCTTACAAACGTAAAAAAAAAAAAGAGAAAAGATAGAAAGAGGAACGAAAACGGTATAAAAAAGAAAAGCTCGTCGGCGCAATCAAACGCAACGACGGATATTCCCCGACGGTAGCGTCAAAAGAATCCGTTTCTCGGGTAGGCGACGTTCCGTCGGCACACGAGCGCCTCGACGATATATCTGGCATTCCATACGATCGCGCTTCGTAGAATGTACATAGCGGCTGCCGCCATTGAGTAACGTTGCCGTAAGTTACACCGTGACCCGACGCTGTTAGCCGGCCCCAATTTTTTTAAACTTTGGCAGCGCGCGTGTCTGAAAGACGACTCGTGGCATTAATTAATTGGAAGGAGTAATACCGATCGAAAACGAAGTACTTTGTTTTAACGATCGATTATTTTTTCCTTTTATTTTTTTACGCGTGCGAATACGCTTAAGAACTTACATGATTTATTTTTAAATGAAGCTTTTCGTTGCATTATCAAATGACGTTTGATTTATCAAAGAAATTGGTATTGTTTTATACGCCATAATGGAGTAATTTAGATGTGAATAATTAAAAATGTTATAAAAAATAAAAATGTAAATTACTTATCTAATACTTCATTTTATGATAAATTTGCACAATTTTTCATCGTATTAATTTCGCAATGATATATAGTAATGTTGAATAAATCCATCTTCTATTTCGCTATAAATTAATAATTAAAAACAAAAATAAAAAAAAATAAAAAAAAATAAAAAAAAAGAACAATTTTAAAACCTCAAACAAATAATGAAACCGAACGATCGACATTCTGCAAAGCGCACAAGACGGTCAAGCAAGATAAAGAGACGATTTTTCGTCGACGTGAACATCGCCCGTATAAACTTTTATACGGACCGATGGTGCGCGCCCGTCGGATTTTTATATTAACTCGGCACGTATGCCCACCGCGTATGGCCCGTGTGCTTCGAGGAATCGATCTCCCATATGTACACATGCTCACACACATACACACACACACACACACACACACACACACACACACACACACACATATATGAGGTCACGAAATTCATAGACGGCGAATCGAATCATGTTCGAAGCGGAAGAAGAAGAAAAACCGAGGCCGAGCAACGAAATCGACGACGAAGTCGTTCTATTTTTCGCGGATAAAGTCGAGCCGACTGAGAAATTGACCTTTCTCCGCGGATGTTTTTGCTTTTCCTGCATACATTCATGCGATTCTCTCTTTTTCCCTCTCTCTTTCTCTCTCACTATCCCTTTATCTCTTATATAATATGTATGTATTTTTATCTTCATTAATAGAGGAAACTTATCTACTTTAATTTGCAAGTTCGCAATTTTGTTTTTACGTGCGTTGAGTTTAAATAATGAGTGGAAGAAAAATGCAAGAAATGTGAAAGTTACATTAAAAAAAAAAAAAAAAAAAAATTCGTTATTTTTAGAAATTTGAAAGAACAATATGACGATGATAATTATTTTAATTATAACAATGAATCTTTTACGATGACAAAAATGAAATAAATCTTTTACAATGACCAATAGATGAATAAATACTAGTATATAAAAAAAAAAAAAAAAAAAAAAAACATACGATATTTCACTCTTATACCAAAAACAAAAGCATGATAAAAAAAAAAAAAAAAAAAAAAAAAAAACAACCATACTTAATTTCCAGGTGGAGATGACTGGCTCGAGCATATTCGACTACGTTCACCAGCACGATCACGCGGAGGTAGCCGAGCATCTGGGCCTGGAATTAACGAGCTCGTCCTCGTCGTCGGGGCCGCACTCGTCGAACTCGGGTTTGGCATCGCCGAGCAGCGGCGCGTCCGAGGAACACGGTTCGTCATCAACTGCAAATCCCGACGGTATTTTCAGTTGATTTCCAGTAAAATAAAAATAAGATAGACCGTCCATCGATCGACATGAGAAAACTTTTTGTCCGTTGGGTTTTAACCGAAGCACGAACGGTGTTTTGTATAACCTTTGGTGACGGTGACATTTAAGATTCTTTGACGAGACGATTGCGTTTTGATAGAGAATCTTTTGGATTTACTGGAAACGTTGACTGTAATTTTTATGGAAAACCTTTAAGCAATTTTTTTCATTGATAAAATTGAATCTTGTCGTTGTTTTATTATACATTTTAAATGTTTTCCGTAAAAATTGCAGTCCCTTTTTCTTTGTGTAAATCGATATTCATATTTTTCATTGATTTTTTTTTTTTTTTTTTTTTATTAAAATTTTAAAGATTACTGAATAATTTCAAATCAACGATTCGTTGTGCTATCGTCAAATATTCAAGCAATGATCCTTTTATCTCCAAATAAGAACAATATTTAAGCGACAATAAAACCTTACAAGTTTCTTGCAATAAAAACAGAAAACAAATCAGAGATCGTTTAAAAGTTTATGCATTAAAAAGAAAAAAAAAAAAGAAAAGCCCGTCACAATTACAAGCTATTAAAAAAAATCCTTCGAACATTGCGCTTACGATAATCGCGAGAGGGACGATAAAACTTGTACTAATATGATACAAACGCATTCATATATACATACGTAGGTTCGCGCGCGTGCGAACAAACAAAACAAGAGCACGTCTCTAGTAGACCAGCGCGTGCCGCTCGCGCGGACCTCGAGACAAGGTCGCGATCGTGCCCTCCTCCCTCTTCTATAAGCGCGCAAACGTGACGACGGACTGCGTGACAAGCGAGATCACGCACATATATATATATGTATATACATACATACATATATATATATATATATATATACACACACACCCACACATACGATTCTCGAGAAATCGAGCTCTTTCGTTTTCGGTCACGCTCGCGGGAGCTTGCTTCGAAGACCGATCGCGTTCGTTGCGCCGTGTGTATGTGCGGGTAGATATCGCATCGTCGGTCATACGCGTTGGTTGTACAACGAGCGAAGCGCTGAATGGACGCGGCTAACCTGAAAAGCGTGACCAGATGATAGCCGAGGAGGTAGGCTAGCGCTGCGGCACCCTTAGCCAGAGAGCGAGCCACGCGAGCCGGAGGTGTGTATACGCGAGGAAAGATGATCACGGGGAGAGCGAGAGACTACGCCGGCTACCGAACTAAAGTACACCGATGGTAGTGTAAGAGCGTAGGAGAGAAAACGTACTACGTGCCGGTGCGCGGTGTGCGGACGTGATCCTCGAGCTAGCCACGTGGGCTGCCGCGCGCGTATTCTCGTTACGTCTCTCTCTCTCTCTTTCTCTCTTTCTCTCTCTTTCTCTTATTCTGGCCCGAACGAGCGAGACGACTACGACTACGACGACGATGACGACGACGAGGGTGAATTCCTTCGTGACGGGGGTAGGTAAGAGACGCGGTGGTAACCACCCCGCGAACGGGCTTATACTCCCACGCTAGGTGGTTCATGGTCGTCGAGTCTCGGGACACGCGCCGAGAGGTCGACGGACGTACGCTCGTCCCGCGGAACCGGAGCTCTACTCTTTCGCGGAGAACGTGAGGTAGAGTAGGAACGACGGAAACGGAGTTGGAGAACGAAAGAGAGAGAATGAGAGAGAGAGAGAGAGAGAGAGGAAGGGAGAGAGTCGCATACGGTATGCAGCCCCCGCGATTCCCCAATTGTTATTCTGCGCGACGGCAACACTCCGGTCTCGCTCTCTTTCTGCGACTTCCACGTGCCACGTGCATACATACCTCTCTCTCTCTCTCTCTCTCGCTTTATATCTCTTTCTCTCTATATGTACGTGCGGTATGTATGTATAACATCGCGGAGCTTGAGTGGACGATATTCACCGGACGAAAGGATCTCGCGATACCAGCCCTTACAGCCAAGAACTGTGTGCACGATTTCACACGGAGAGCTTTCGTTTCGCGGAAATCGGAAGGTTGATAAGTTGTTGCATCGTTTGAATAATTATCGTGACTTTTTAAAATGTGACGGTTTGCTCTTATTCAATACTTGAAAGAAATAAGCTTGTAAGTGGACGGTTAACATAAAAATTATTGCCTAACACGATCTACGAGTACAAATCTAGATGTCTGGGAAATAAATCTGTTATCTTAGTTTAACTATATTTAAACTTTAATTTTAATGTTATTGAAGTTGCTATTTATTTGCAATTAGAATAGAAATTAATTTAAGCAAAATCGAACTTTTTAAAATTTAAAGGAGATACGACGGATCATTGTATTGTAAAAAATTTGAGATTTAATAATTTATTTGTAAACTTCTAATGATTTTAATTCAATTGCTAAATTCATTTAACGCAACAATTTTATAATAACAATCAAAGCGTTAAATGAACAAAAAAAACATTAAAAAATATTATTTTTTGTTATCTATTAACCCACAGTAAACAAAGTTAACCAAACATTAATAAAAAAAAATAAAGAGCGCCTTTTATTTTTATACATTACAGTCTCATCCGTAATGTCGTTAACGGCCAGCGGATTGTACAAGGGCTACGACCGTGCGTTTTGCGTGCGCATGAAGTCAACGTTGACAAAGAGAGGCTGCCACTTCAAGTCTTCCGGCTATCGTGTAAGTCGCGCGTTTACTCAAATCTTTTCTCTCTCTCTCTCTCTTTCCTTTTTTCTCTCTTTTGTCTTTTGTCTTATTATTCTCCTTTCGTCATCTTTGGAAAAGTTCAAGTGGACTAGACGCATACTCTCGAATAAGTTTACGTACGCACTCGAAAGAAGAATTATCTCTATACTCAAGCGACACGTCGATGATTCCTCACGTCGATGAATTGAAAATCAATACTGAAAATTTACATTTACATTGCTTGCCTTTTCTATTTTTTAATCAAAGCACACATTATACTTTTCATATCCTTGTTTGTAAATAAATATAAAAAATCAATCGTTAATATACATATAAATATAAGTCGATCGATAAATAAATAAATATGTATACGTTATATATATATATATATTTACAGGTTGTTTTGTTGCTCTGCCGACTGAGGCCACAATACACATTCAGCCACTCGAGAAAATCATCGCCAACGCTTATGGGGATGGTCGGCTTGGCGATCGCGCTTCCGCCACCGAGCGTACACGAAATTAGGCTCGAAGCCGACATGTTTGTCACGCGCATCAATTTCGACTTCCGGATAGCACATTGTGAACCAAAGTACGTATACCGACGAAAGGCATTTATTTTATTTACATTTTCATACGACGATCGTTTATCGTTATTTTCATCGATGCCGTGCAATGCGTATTTACCGTTAACGCTTATTCTTCAATTTAATTATTTAATTTTTTTTTAAACTTCTGTGTATTTTTTCTTTTTTTTTTTCTTTTGTTTTTTTTTTTAATTTAATGAATTAATTTTATTTTCCGCAATATATTAGGCAAATTAAGTCATTATCTTCTTTTGACGGTATATCATCTATAAATACTGATTAAATAAAATTTACAAATTTATTAATTTATTTTAATAATTCTTTGTGTATAAAAATATCTATTAAAAAAAAAAAAAAAAAAAAATTCCTATAAAACGAAGAGAATTAAAATTTTGTTAACAGGGTGTCCGAACTGTTGGATTACACAGCGGACGAGCTGACGGGAAAAAATCTTTACACCCTTTGCCATGGCGAAGACGCGAATCGTCTAAGAAAATCTCACATGGATTGTAAGTAATAAATAAATAATAACAAATTTTTCACGCAAACAAAATATAAATTCATTTAAAACATCGTATTTATTTATAACATACAAGCAGAATTTTTTATACATACGTATAATATCAGACAACTTCTTCGCGATATTAAGCTTTATTCCAACACGTCAAAATAATCCCTGAAATGAGCAAAATAAATTCACCGAAATTCAAAGCTCTCAAAAATTCCATCAGACGCGTAGGATAACAACGGAGCAGCAGCTCGCGACGGGGAAAAAAAAAAATTCGTCAATCCGCAGAGTCATCCTCCACCCCCAAGCTAGAGAGAATATTGCTAGAAAGCGGTAACTCGTGTATAACTTTGCAAAAAAAAAAAAAAAAAAAAAAACGTCGCAGTGATGAAAAAAAAAAAAAAAAAGCCGAGGGAGTACACACGCATACATGTAGAGCCGATATATTGTTAAACGTTTTTCGCTACACTGTACAAAGTATACAGTTCCACCGCCATCTCTCGTTCCTTTTCGTTTATGTGTATATAATAAAATGTATACATATACACATATGCGTATATATACGTCGCTTCCCGGGGTCGAGTCGAAGCTCACCGAGTGTACATACTGTATACGCGTATATATAGATACACATAGAGGTAGCTTTGCCGTGCGCTCGCCCGAGCCCGGGATTAGGTAGTTGGTATGCAGAATGCGTCGACGTACGCCGGATGCGGCATCTCCAGCGAGTTGTTACCTTCTCTCTCCCTCTCTCTCTCTCTCTCTCTCTCTTTCTCTCTCGCTCGTTCTCTCTAGGCTATCCCTCCCTTACCTCAACCCTCTCCACCCGCATCCGCCCCCACGTTGCACTTTCCCGTCGGTGTATACATATATGTGCGAACGTGAAAAGAGAGACGGAGAAAAAGAGAGGGAAAAAAAGAGGGCCGCGTTTTGTGTGATTGTACCGAGCGAAAAAATTCTGTGTGTGTGTGTGTGTGTCTATGGAATTACGCGGGTGTGGGTATATATGAAAGAGAGTGAAAAAAAGTAACGAAAGAGGAAAGGAGAGAGAGAGAGAGACTGACTGTAATGTTGCGATTGTTGAGTGAAAGTCTTTACTTTTCTACGTTTCAATGGCTGCTTGATGGTGGATAATGATAGAAATTTAAGAATTTTTATTTAAAGATGTACGTCGCTAGGTTGTATAGAAAATTTTATCGCGTTGGAGATGTAATGCGCTCGTGAGAAACGTTATTATGATAAAAATTTATAAAATATTTTTTTATCGATACTATTTCTTTAAGTAAAATTAAAATATATTTCATATATATTTTCAATATACGCATTTTTTCTTTTTATAAATACTACACATATATGCACATTATTAAAGTCATAATAAAACTGTACGAAAATTTTTTTCGAGAGATATGACTTTATTCACTTTTTATAAAATTCTACAGAACAAAATATTTCACGTGACTCCTGCTTTAAATATATTATTTTTCAAAACATTAGTTTTATTATGATTAAACGATTCACATAAAATTCTATTGATGTAAACTGATGTATTAAAAAGCAATATGTTTAAAGCTGGAATCACGCGAAGTATTTGTCCCCTTGAAAGTTTGTGATAAGTGAATAAATTCATGGGATGATTTTCACAGTCCGAAGTAAGGGCGCGTGGGAATATATTTTTTACATCGATACTAGAATGATCATTTTTAAGACAATCCTTTAACTAAAATAACAGCACACCGTATCCAACTTTTATATTCTTCGATTTCTAATCTTTTTAATATAAATGATTTCCTACAGTAAAAATAATTAAATCGTTAAATCAAATATATATTTTAAACGAAAAAAAAAAAAAAAAAAAAAAAAAAAAAAAAAAAAAAAAAAACGCATTTATTTTTCAATTATTTAATCTATTATTTAAAAACAAAAAAAAAGATTCTCACTCATCGAGAGGACGCGAGTCCATTGCAGTCGAAGCAGGCGGTTCGGTATATACATCACTCCGACGCGGCGATGGCGATAAGTAGTGGGGATAAAGAAGGTGGGATCCGTCTTTCTCTCTCTCCTCGGAAATGTCGAGCTCCTCATCCCTTTTACCTTTCCTCTTAACCAATCCCTCTTCTTCTTCATTTTTTTTTTTTTTTTTTTTTTGTCTCTCTTTCTCTCAGCTATATCAACATATATGCCGCTCGATCGTCGTCTACACCTCCGCGGGACCTTCTTCTTACGAAAGTTTACGCCCTTCCTTCGTGGTCCTTTTCTTCGTTTTGACTATCTTCTTTACTCGTATTTTTTCCATATGCGCTGATTGATTCATGCTCGAGATGCACTCGTTTTCTTATGAATAGACTTTTATTATTGCCTTTCGGCGCTACGATAAATTTTATCCTTCGTTATCAAAACGACGAACGTGGATTTTTTTTATGCAGCTTATTTTTAAAAAAATTCTTTTGAATCAGAAAAGTTTTTGTAAATTATGCGATGTATGTTTTAATGAATTAAATTTGTTGGAACATTGTCTCACACAATTTGTAATTCAGAAATATTTAAAACTTATGTAACAAACTTTTTTTACTCTGCTAAGTACAAAATTTTTATTGTTCATTAATAAAAGCAATAAAATATAGTAATTCTTATAAAATAATCATTAATTTTGTATATATATATATATATATATATATATATATATATATATATATATATATATAAATTTATAACATCACTTATACAAATGTAAATTTTTCTAACGATAAAACTTTATACATGAAGAATTTTAATATTTTCATTACGAGAACAGCAACGTTTATAATAACGCTTGCACAATTGTTTCATTTTTATTTATTTATTATTTATTTATTTATTTATTTATTTATTTATTTTTTTCAGTAATTCACAAAGGACAAATCCTGACGCATTACTACCGACTTATGAACAAAAGCGGCGGCTACACGTGGCTTCAGACCTGCGCGACCGTCGTATGTAATTCAAAAAATGCCGAGGAGCAGAACATTATTTGCGTCAACTACGTTATTAGGTTTGTGCAATTTTTTTCCTTTTATTTTTCAACTTTCGACGTGCGCTTTTATCCGTACATATAACCGATCGTTCGAGATAACTTATAATATCATAAGTTTTTAAAGTTTTGAACATTTTCAATGTAAAAAACGTTACTTATTCAAAACGCGCGCAAACGCTTTTGAGTTTTCTTTATATACGTGTATATATGTTTTAAAATTTTACAACTCGATTTAAAAATTAGCGCACGAGTATTTTCAACGATTACAAAGTTCCGAGCATTGTTGTTGAATCAAAATAAAAAGAAAGTCGCGCTTTGCATTCTTACACGGTTTGTTAAAAAAAAAAAAAAAAAAAAAAAAAACAACAAAAAAATAAAAATAAAAAAAATAATACATACGTTAGAAATGGGAATCGCATACCAAAATAAAGATAATCGAACGCTCAATTTACGTAATTGTTTGCAGTGGTCGCGAATACGCGAACTTGATCATGGACT
Organism: Chalcis sispes; assembly: GCA_949987625.1. NCBI lineage: Eukaryota > Metazoa > Arthropoda > Insecta > Hymenoptera > Chalcididae > Chalcis > Chalcis sispes. Next base: position 61,671,745 of record OX465095.1, read on the forward strand.
GTTGCCAGCTGGAGGACGGCGTAACAGGCGTCAAGCGAGAAGACGCCGCCGGTAACGATCCTGAAAATGGTTCACCCGACGCCGATAAAGGAGGTGAGATAACATTTAGTTTTAATTTTATTATTTATTAAACTCGGCAATTTCGTTGAATATTATAACCCTCGTGTATATCACCGAGCGATTGTAATCTTGAACTCAAATGTAACGTTTAAATATTCTTTGTTGACGAATCGTTATTGTAATGTCAATCTACTTAATATACATCGTTAATATATGCTGTGAATTATGATGCGGCACTTAATCACTGTATTTGAGTACAACACAGACCTAAGTTTTTTCTTTTTTAAATTTAAAATGGAATCCTTTCAAATGCAGAAGCTTCGGTAGCTCGTTCAAAATAGAAACATGTTACATGGGATTCCTATTTAGATACGCTCTTAAATGTCTTGAAAATAACTGCGAGAAAAAAAGAATAAACAATTCCATTGGAGCGTTACCAAAATTTCGTTAAAGTTTTTTAACTTTGGCTAAAATTTATAAATTATTTTAAACGAAATTCAAATTAGCTACAAGATTAGAAATTCTTCATTATCGTGTCTACGTCAATAAGAAAATATCCAAAATTTTTAACCAAAGTTAAACATTAAATATTACGCGATAAAGCGAAGATGTTGAAATGAAAATGAAAAATCGAGCATCGCCAAAGCACTCCAAAATAACTCGTCGCGACACCTCAATAGCCACGAAGGGCGCCAACAATTTTCGAGTCATCGACATTGCGCGAAGAAAAGCCGCTTGCTTTCATCGCGAAGCCGACGGTGTGTAACGAGCAGAGGAAAAGAAAAAAAAATAAAAAAAAAAAAAAATAAAAAAAAAAGAAGTAAAGCGACAACGACAGCATTGACCTCGCGACAATGAAAAACCGTCGGCTCTCACACGCGTGCTTGCATTAACATATGAAGGCCGGTGTTTCTTTCACGTATAGATCGTATGGTAGTCCTTTGCATCGATTTTTTTTTTTTTTTTTTTTTTTTTTTTTTTTTTTTTTCACAAATACTCCCGTTGTGGTATTTTTTTTTTCTTGAAAAATTCTTAAATACTTGGTTGTGTCGCTTCATTTGAAGAAACGACTGATTATAGACTTTAGATTTAAAAGTTAAAAGCGTGGAAACTATGGAATGTTAGAAACACCGAAATTGCTCTTATTTTTTTATGAATAGAGTTGACAGGTGTTGAAAAATTTTTTAAATTCATTTGTTTTCATTCTGTAAAACGAAAAACAAATATGAATATTCATTTGTATTTTGATTTTCAATTTTTTTTTTTTAATACTAAAATATAAACAAGTTTCGAAACGAGTTTATTTATTTTATATAAATTATTTTATTATCCGTATTCATTGATTTACGTTTAAAATTTTTATTTAAATGTGTTCTACAGCATAATCGACTTTTCATCCATTTTATCGGAGAAACGTAGAAGCCTTAGTTCTTATCTTACTCGTCAAACGTTCACTAAAACTTTAACTTATTTCCAAAAGGTAGGAGCAGCGGAGGCCCGACGAATCAGCACCCGGAGCATCCGCATCGCTCGCCACACGAAGACCGAGACGAAACGCGAGGTTCCGAGACCGACGTACCCGGCAGAAGCGGCCGTCATCACGACAACGTCGTGTCTCAACTCCAGCAACAAGACGCTCAGTCGACGACGGGACTCGCGGCGAAACTCCAGCAGCAACGCAACCACAAGCGAAAACTACCGCCCGAGGAAGACAGCAGCTCCGGTGATGAGGACGACGACGACGAGCCCTCCATGAAAAACGCGACACCGAACGGACGAAATCACGCGCTGAGTCCGGCATCGTCGAGTCACTCGGTGCCCACTAGCGATCAGTTGCTTAGGACCGGTAGTCCAAAGGTGAGCTTTTGCACGGAGTACTTATGTATATAGGGATATTTGAAAAATTATTTTTCATTTTGTGCATAAGGTATATGAGATTAAAATTTTTTTAGTAAGATCGATAAGTATTTAAATCAAATTTTACATCAATTGATTGTATATCGTTGTGTTTTAAGTTAAAAAACATAATTATTTCGTTTCGTAAAATTAAGATTCTAATCTAAAAAATGTAGATATTAATACAATTAAAAATGTTTTAGCTTAAAAGAAATAGCAAATAAAAATTGAATTCTTTCATTAGGTAAGGCGAACCGAAGATTTAACAGAAGCGCATCACGGAACAACGAGTGCCGCTGGTGGAACATCCGTTAAAGATCTCGAGCAAGCCATGTCAAAGCATTTACCAGGTGCAGGGCTAACAAAACCTGACTCCCCGGCAATTCACCAACCCACGGATTTCAGCACGGACGCTCTCTTAAAACAACAGCAGCAAAAGTCCACGATCCAGTGGATCGGAGCACATCATCACCTGGGCCACCTAAGTCCCCAACAATCGACGGCAAGCCTACCGGCATCGGCGCTTCTACGGCAGCTTTACGCCAACCGCGAGAGCGTCATCCGCGCCAACGTCCACGGCATCACCTCGGGCAGCGGTGCAGGTGGTCGAGCTCCGTCCGCGGGTGGCTACTACACCGGGGACAATCCACAAACGGGCCCGTTACCGACTCCGCCGGGTTCCGAGGGCTCCTCCACCTACGGCGAGCACCAATTCGTCCTGTCCTCTCACAACCAAAAGGTCCCGGGCAGCGGCGCGGACGCGTTCACCAGCCTCGTCTCCTCGTACACGTCGACGGCGGCCGGCTACGCGGTCGACTATCATTCGGCGATGACTCCCCCCTCTTCCGTCTCACCCCGCGACAAGCAACAGCAGCAGCAGCATCATCAGCAGCAACAACAGCAACAGCAGCAGCTAGCGGTGAACAATTACGAGGCATCGGTCTACGGTGACCCGGTGCTACGACATCAGTACGAACCAGCCCAACCTCTGCCTCTGAAACCCCAGGTGTACTCGGCCGTGCATCCGAGCGCGTTGGACGCGGCGACCGCTTACGCGACGGCGAGCCTCGCCGCCGAACAGCCCCAGTTCTATCATCATCCGGCCGCGGGCGCCGGCTTCCACCTGTACCATCCGACGAATAAAACTGCCACCAACGGCTGGTACGGCTCGGCATCCTAGTAGCGAGGCACCTTCGGCCAATGCGAGGCGCGTACTTAACCATTTTGACGATGGAATTGACCATTGGATCGGCTGCGATTTCGTGGATAACGCGCTTCGGAATTTCGATACGACTGCGCGCGAGGCGAAGCCAAGGGGCGATTGAGTGCTGCTTGAATCGATGCCTTGATCGTAGGCAGAATTATTTGAAGTTAACTTTCGAGGTTTGAGTCCTCTGCTTTCGAGCCGGTGCATATCAACTTTTAGCGAGGGAAATTTTGGCGAATTCGTCGAGATTTATTTCTTGCTTTTTCTTTTAATACTCAAATTATTGTTTTATTTTATAGGAGTGCTAATGCTCGATAAATTTTTTCGTTTTTTTTTTTTTTTTATTATTAAGAGAATCGATAATTTTATAATAACAAAAATGAACAAATTAAATTAAGTTTATTTGTAACAAACAAAAGCGTTCGTTGACTTTTGTCGCCAAAGTTTTTCTCCCTTTGTGAATAAATAATAATTTTCAAGAGGCGTGCGTTATTAAACTAATGAAAAACTCATAAGATGAGAGATAAAAAATAAAAGAAGCACACACGTGATCAAAAAATTGATATAAGAAAACCTTAAAGGTTAACAAAAATTCACGAGGCGAAATCGTGTGATTATGGCTTTGGGACGACTGTGCATTATTCATTTCTTCGTTTCGCGGTTTATGTGCAATTTTAAAATTAAATATACATAAACTTACCGTTAATCTCGGTAATAGCGCGAAAATTTAGTGCGAAATTTACTTAAACTCTAGTAAAGTCTACTATCAATTTTACTCGAGACTTGACAGGGATGGTTTGATTAAATAATTTTTTTAATCGCAGACGCGATATTGTTTTATCTTGAAAAAATTTGTTATTGCAATAAATTATTAATTCTTCATTATTGTAATTAATTATGCTCCACAAACTTAAGCAAAAAAAAAAAAAAAAAATTTATTTAATAAAATTTTACGATTAACAATCGAATTAAGTTTATCAAAATTACTTAATGATTTATCCATCTCTGATACAAAATTATTACTTGTTTAACAATAACGAATGTTGATTTGTTATTTAGTTAATTGATTAAAACTTCACCGTCTATCTTATACTATATACAAAAATGTTGTTTTATGAACTATTACCAATGCATGATGAAGAAATGCGAATGAAATCGATTCTTTACATTTACATTGATATAAATACTTAGAATCTGTTTTTTTTTTTTTTTTTTTTATCCATTATGTGTTTATATTATTCTGTAAATTAATACTTTGCAATACATGATTTCAAAGAATAATAAAATTTAGTTGTTAAAATTAATTTTAGTCAAAATGTTCATATATCATACGACTTTATTGTAAGTATGTTGACGAAATCAATTATCATAAATCGAATGAAAATTTCTCATTGTTTTGTAACCAGTTTTCGTAAACACGATAATTTAAATTAACTCGCCATTAGGTTAAATTGTTATATTCCATTTTATAGTGAATCAAAATATAATTATTTTATCAATTAATATTCATCGACATTGTCATTGATCGTTTATAAAATTCTGTACATAATTAAATAAACTTGTTGACAGTATCAATTAAAAAAATGTCACAATAGATAAGAAAACAAAAAAAAAAAGTATAATCTTCAATCAAAACTCGACAAACTATCCCTAGCGAAACTCATCGCGTTATCACGATTCCTTGAGCTTGTATAAAATAAAATGGTATAACGCTACTTATATTGTGGCACTAGACGGTTGATCGCAGGCGTGCAAAAATAAATAAAAAAAAAGTAAAGATTTCTCGTGCTTGTTACGAAACACGCAAATCTATAAATTTTAACTGTTCGTATAGTCATATAATAGAAAGCCACCACGACAAATGATAAATTAAAAAAATAAATAAATAAATAAATAAATAGACGAGAGGAGGAGATAAATCAAAAGAGTTACGAGATTAGTAAGATTAAACCGATTCCTCTCTGTAAATACATTTAGAGAAGGAACATTACCTTCGATATAACAAACGGCGCTTTTCGACAGCAAGCCCCGCGAGTAAAGAAAAAAAAAAAAAAAAAAAAAAAAAAGAAAGAAAGAAAAAAAAGAATTCAAACACATAGGCGTATATATATATATATATATATATATATATATATATATATATAATCGCGCGCACTTAGGACAGCCTCACGGCCTTACTCGCTCTTAAGTCAAAGACTATGTTATAAGTGCAATAAATGATAAACGTAATCGGGACAATGCGAATACAGCGCATTATATTCCGCGAATAATATCGAGCGAGAAAAAAATGATCGCGTAGTTCTCACTTTATACATCCATGCATAAAGTACACGTTATGTATAATCGATCGACATTTGTGAATTTGCTCTTCAGCAAAATGAAGCTTGATCGGAGTAAAAAAAAAAATTAATGAAATGAATAGAAGATAAAAAGAAAAGACGCGTTTGGCGCGCCCTTGCGGCTATATAAATATTGTAAGTAAGCGCTATCTAAACTCCTTACACGCTAAGATAAATTTTTTTTTGTTTTCGTCGTTTGACAATTCCTCGCTCTTGCGTTTATTTTTCTTTACGAATAAGAACATTATGAAAAGTATAAACGGCGGGAGTGGCTAATTGAAATGTAATAATTGACGAATCCCTATTATGTAAAAGAGAGAGAGAGAGAGAGAGAGAGAGAGAGAGAGAGAGAGAGAAAAACAGCGTGCGCGCGATGTGTGATATAGCGAAGATGAATTATATATTATAAATATTGAATATACATATATAAATATATATTATGTAAACGATGGCTGAAACGAGCGAATGACAATTATGGATGAGCATAAGGTTATAAGAGGTAAAACAAAACGGAATAAAGAAAAAAAAAAAACGAAAAAGGATAAAAAAAAAAAAAAAAAAAAAAAAAAAAAAACAATACAATTAAAAAAAATGGTGAACTTAAGGATCTAACTGAATTTAAGTGGATATAAATGAGAAACCAAGTAAGTTTAGGAGCTATACGTGTTATAATATTTTTTTGTTGACTTAGCTGTACAGATTTAATTTACGAATGTTAACTTTAATATGAGCGTGAGTTAATGCGGTACGTGCGTCGTCGTCATCGTCGTCGTCCTCGTCGTCGTCGTGGTAAATCTACGTATTTTCATTTTCTACCTTCTCGAAGAAGCTTAATTATTTTGCAAAACTGGTTTAAAATTATTTTATTTACTATTTATAATGTGCAGCTATAAAAAATTAAAAGAAACATTATGATTTTCATTTTGTTTGTTTTTTTTTTTTTTTTTTCTTTTTTAATATTTACCTGTACATAACTTGTATAAAATTTCATTTTCTTTGAATTCTCATAGCTTAGAATTCACACAGATTTTTTTGTAAAATCTTCGAATCGAGTATTTAACCTCTTGTAGAATAAGTATTACTTGTTTTACAATTATACGAATTTAATCGTTTATTTATTAAAGAAAATTTTCGATAAATGAAAATTATTAATTGCTTGACTGAATAAAAATAAACTTCGATTTGGTAGAAACGTTGCAAGATATACATATATATATACATATATACATATATACATATATATATATATATATAAACTAAAATGCCAATAAACATAAAAAGACATAGAACAACATTATATTGTTAAGTATAACGCGATTATTTTGACGATGACACAACTAGCACAATTATATTTCATTCGTTTTGGCGGCATGTGTCGTTTGGATGGGAAAATTAAAAAAAAAAAAAAAACATTATTTCGGAATTCCGTATTAAATAGGCGAGGATTTGCGAAATGTAAAAGAAATGTTACGCAATGCGGTGTAATACCGGTGACTATATACTTAATCTCTCTATATTTCTCTCCGGGACACGCAGCCTGTCATTTGTTTTCTTTTGTAACGCATAAAAATTGACACAATACATGGATTTTATACGAAAAAGTAATAAATACTATTGAGTTGATTATTTATTATTTTACCCTCGATAACAATTGTTGTGAAAAAATTTTAGTTAATTTTATAAAACTGTTTAAATTTATACTAAACAATTAATTTTTTTTCTTATAAATTTATTTAAAAAATGTAAATTAAACGACGCTTTTCTTAAAATTAAATGTGATTCTTCATAGAATAATAAGAATAAATTAATTTTTTCTGAATATTGAGGACATACTAGCGCCATCTTGAATTCCAATGCATGAATTTATCAACATCTTAGTCTAAAAAGAAGACTTAAAAACATTTTTTTGATCTATTTATCAAGATTTTTTGAATTGAATACAATATTTTCATTTAAAATAATTTTACCAAAAGAATAAAATAAATTATGATATTGATACTTGATTTACAGCTTTCTTAAATATTAATGTTTTAATATAATAATGAAAACAGCAGATATTATTAAAACATTATACTATAACATGAATGCAATCAATTAATATAAGTAATTTATAATAGTTATTTATGTACCTTGTGCGAGCCTCGCGTCATTACAGCTTGAGGCAAAATATGTTGTGGATGGATAGTAGGGCCGCAGTCGCGAGCGCAGCGAGCGACTAAGGCGCCTCTATCCATCCACAAAATATGAGCCGAAAGCTTTAATGACGCGAGGTTCACTCATGGTGCTTAAAAAATTTTTCAGCCTTGTAACCCGTACGAAGACTCTTACTTAGTTAACAGAATAATTAATTTTATTTTGTTGCATATCAATTAAATGCAATTTCGAACCCATACTGACAGTTCGTAAACTACAGATATCGTCTGCTAACGCATGCGCATTTTGTACACACACGCGTACATGTACATGTAGTAGTGCCAAAAAGTGACAGACAACATAATGTAAATATAAATATAAATTATGAAATTAAAAAAAATAGTAAATGGATTAATATTTAAAAATAAAATTAATTCTTGAACAATTATTATTTATTAAAAAATATAAATTTCTTGAGTATATTTATTAAATATTTATACAGAATAATATTTTTAACAAAACTTTTTTTTATAAGATTTGAAGGCTTATTAATAATATTAATACTATTATAATTAATATAAATACTTTCTTATGTTATTTTTATCATAACAATACTATATTTGTTTAACACATTTTTTGTATAATCAATGAATTTTAGTCTCTTATTTAACATGAAAAAACAGTAACTTTTTTAAATATTTTAAATTTAATTTCTTCACACAAAAAACTTTTAAATCATTTATCTAAATCACAAACAAAATTATAAACTAAAAAATTATCACTTTAAAATCACTTATTATTAAATTTTTTAATTTTGCGGGATTATATTAGATTTTGCTTTTTCTATTAGTTTATTTAATTCACGTTTGCATTCTTCATCACTGTCACTATCACTCGTTTTTTTTTTTATTATTTAATAAATTGTCCATTTTTATTCTTCTTCTCACATATTAAGAACGAATATTACCGACACACGATACACTATACTGAAAGAAAACCAAAGAAAAGCAGAGCCCCGTGGTCGCTTGAATGTACATACTGAGCGAAGGAGAGAGCGAGACAGAGATAGGGTGGTCACGTGGGAGCAATGGTGCGCGCGCTCTTATCGCTATCTTGTTCTCTCTCCTTCGCTCAACATACATAAGTCTTATTACGCGTTTCGAAAATATAAGTTTCGATGAAGACTCACATGCTAGGCTATATGAAGCGACAAATACATAGCAGTGGCGCTGTTAACTTTTTTTTCTCCTGGCACATATACAGCCTAAAAGGACTATAGAATGTCTATACAGCCTAGAAGGACGTATAGAAAAATGTTAATACGATCGAGAAGGCGCTTGCGCGTATGGAAACCATTTACACGCTGACGATGCTCCATAGGTAAGAGTCGCCGTACGGGTTAGTAGGCTGAAATAGTTATTTATGTACCTTGTGCGAGCCTCGCGTCATTACAGCTTGAGGCAAAATATGTTGTGGATGGATAGTAGGGCCGCAGTCGCGAGCGCAGCGAGCGACTAAGGCGCCTCTATCCATCCACAAAATATGAGCCGAAAGCTTTAATGACGCGAGGTTCACTCATGGTGCTTAAAAAATTTTTCAGCCTTGTAACCCGTACGAAGACTCTTACTTAGTTAACAGAATAATTAATTTTATTTTGTTGCATATCAATTAAATGCAATTTCGAACCCATACTGACAGTTCGTAAACTACAGATATCGTCTGCTAACGCATGCGCATTTTGTACACACACGCGTACATGCACATGTGTGTCAAAAAGTGACAGACAACATAATGTAAATATAAATATAAATTATGAAATTAAAAAAAATAGTAAATGGATTAATATTTAAAAATAAAATTAATTCTTGAACAATTATTATTTATTAAAAAATATAAATTTCTTGAGTATATTTATTAAATATTTATACAGAATAATATTTTTAACAAAAGTTTTTTTTATAAGATTTGAAGGCTTATTAATAATATTAATACTATTATAATTAATATAAATACTTTCTTATGTTATTTTTATCATAACAATACTATATTTGTTTAACACATTTTTTGTATAATCAATGAATTTTAGTCTCTTATTTAACATGAAAAAACAGTAACTTTTTTAAATATTTTAAATTTAATTTCTTCACACAAAAAACTTTTAAATCATTTATCTAAATCACAAACAAAATTATAAACTAAAAAATTATCACTTTAAAATCACTTATTATTAAATTTTTTAATTTTGCGGGATTATATTAGATTTTGCTTTTTCTATTAGTTTATTTAATTCACGTTTGCATTCTTCATCACTGTCACTATCACTCGTCTTATTTTCATTATTTAATAAATTGTCCATTTTTATTCTTCTTCTCACATATTAAGAACGAATATTACCGACACACGATACACTATACTGAAAGAAAACCAAAGAAAAGCAGAGCCCCGTGGTCGCTTGAATGTACATACTGAGCGAAGGAGAGAGCGAGACAGAGATAGGGTGGTCACGTGGGAGCAATGGTGCGCGCGCTCTTATCGCTATCTCGTTCTCTCTCCTTCGCTCAACATACATAAGTCTTATTACGCGTTTCAAAAATATAAGTTTCGATGAAGACTCACATGCTAGGCTATATGAAGCGACAAATACATAGCAGTGGCGCTGTTAACTTTTTTTTCTCCTGGCACGTATACAGCCTAGAAGGACGTATAGAATGACATACAGCCTAGGAGGACGTATAGAAAAATGTTAATACGATCGAGAAGGCGCTTGCGCGTATGGAAACCATTTACACGCTGACGATGCTCCGTAGGTAAGAGTCGCCGTACGGGTTAGTAGGCTGAAAAAATATTTACAGAATACGTAGAAAAATCTACTTACTATGTCTTGTTAAAAGCTTTTCCGCGCTAAGGATGACTTTAACCCTTTAAAATTGTGCTTGTTTCACTAAGTTATAAATTGTATCTAACTGAATAATTTTAAATAGCAAATTATCGATATTATATATGTATAATAATTCGTCTTCAAGTTTTTACCACTTGTCGTGGCTTAATTTTAAATTTTAATTATTTGTTAATTTATTTTTATGCTATTTTAAAAACTGCTATCAACTTGTAAAAAAATTAGTATTCAACAAAATATTAAATCAGAAAAAAAAAACTTTTGCGATATCAACAATTATTTTGTACCATAAAATATCAAAGATGATATATAACTCCTTAATATTTTCTCAAGATATAAATAATTGTCATAAATTTGTATTCTGACGTAGCTTATAATTTAAACATAGTTCATAATTAGACAACTTATAGTTACTTCAATAACTAATTATTAATTATTATATGCATATATATTTAAATTAACAGAAATTAATTGGTACAAAGAAATTATACTTATCGACTACCGATAAAAATTGTACGTAAACGTATATATCCGTCGAACCTATACATCTGTAGAAAATAAAGAAATTTATTTTATTTTATTCGAATAAAACCATTTGGAGAAAATAAGTTTAATAAAAGATAAAAAATTTTTTTTTAATTTTAACTAATTATTGAGTTTTGATAAATATAGAGATTAATGTTGAAAAAGATTTTTTATGTTTATTTTTCATGTAGATTTATAAATATATTTTATTTATAAATATAGAATTTGCAAAAAATATATAATATCAGTGACATTTAGTTATTTTGTAACCGTTCATATATAAAAAGTAAATTATCATTCGAAAAAAAATATCAATTTTCTAATTTAAATAAGTAATTCAATTTTTGAATTCAAGTAATTTTTACCTCGATCAACAATTGCTAAATACACAAATATAATAAATATTGATGTAAAATTTATCAACTTTTTTATTCACATTGAATGCTACAAGTCAATCAATTTATAAAAAAAGAATGCTAATCATGAAATAACAAAATACGAAATATTAATGTAAATTATAATTATTCTTAATTAACAACTAATGACTTTATTAAAATTTGTTTTAATTCTAAAGTATCGTCGAAAAACGTACAAAAACTCCATCGATACGAGCAGCTGCAGGATATTAGCCTCCCACGTTGACAAATGTGTGACACATTGACGAATTAATTTAAGAGGATATCCTCTTACAATTTTGGATGTAGAAAAGAAGATTAGAATTCGATTATTAAATTTTTGTTCATTTCATTTTAGATTATTACTATGAAGTAGAAATTTAACGTTATACTATATTATATTAGGTAGAAATTAATTTTACTATTAAATGCACGTTAAGCATAAAATATAAATTATTAATTTTAAAGCATTAATAAAATAGATATATAAACGAGATGGTTAAAAGAACATCTAAACATAAATACATCTGTTCTTCTCAATTGATATTAATATAAAAGATGAGGGAATATCAGGTTGATTGGTAATTTATGTCGGATATTTTGCATGTCGATAAAAGGTGTTTTGTACTTTATTTTCGAAAGCTTATTTATTCATTTCATAGAAGAATAAAGTTAAACTTTAATGAAAATTATGCATTATTACTCAAATGTCTATATTTGTTTTTCTAACATCAGTGCTTGCAAAAATTTAAAATAATGCATTTGTTTTTTAAAAAAAAAAATATCTATTTCCCTAACAATACAAGATTTATTTTAAAAAATTCAAAGCATTTTAGGTAAGTATCATAATGAATAACGACTTCCTCAAAGCATATTTTTTTTTTACCCACTCAAAAATCACGTCACCAGCAACAAAATACCCAAACGGTACACACACACACACGCGCGCGCGCGCGCAAAAAAAAAAAAAAAGAAGTCCCATAGCCGCGATTATAAACTCCGACTTCCTATATAACCGTACACGCGCTAACAGAAGAACATTTCGTAATAGAGATTTCAAAACATTTCCCAAAAACGATTCATCCTCGACGTTCTTTACGTACATATATAAAGCACCAGCTCTCGCGATCCGATTCAACTTCGTAGAATAATAAAAACTGTATTATATACGAATGAGAGAAAAAGAGATAAAGAAAGTGAGGGCGAGAACGCGTGTGAATAAGATGCAAGAGGCGATCCGGTGTCAAAGAGATGAATGCGCGCAGGAAAAGTTCTCGCGGGATGAGGTAAACGATATCCTATTAGGAATCCCCGCTGGACACAGCGTGTATATCCATGTGTGTGTGTCTATACACGGGGCATGTGTACCCCGGGGGCTAAATCAATTTTCCTTTGAGAGACCGTTAAATACTGCGGGGAGTGCAGCTGTTTTTCTTTCAATCTCTCTCTCTCTCTTTCTCTCTTTCTCATTGCCGAAGAAACGCATGTACACGGATCCTTTTACCATCTTCCTTTTGCACGAAGCGGTCGTTTACGTACCTACACTCGCAAGGAAAAGCGCGAGACTTCTCAATCCAGAGAGGCAAGAGCACGCGGAGACGGCCACGCGTCACAAATCTTTCGAAGGAGATGGGAACCTTCGCGAGGAGGGTATGCGCGTCGATTGTATATTGTGTACCGCAGAGTCAAACCTCGGAAAATCCCTCAACAATGCCCCTTGGATTTACAATAGAAAATTACCTGGGGTGAAAAAGGGGGAGGTAGGAAGAAAAAGAGAAAGAGAGAGAGAGAGAGAGAGAGAGAGAGAAGAAAATTGAGAGAACACGGAGACAGCGGGATTGTAAAAAATTAAAAATGTTTTTTATCGTCTTTCTGGTTGGTACGCATTATTGTTTTTCGGGAACGAGGGATTGTAAATAATTTCCTTTTTTAATCGATTTATCGATTTACAGATCTACATTTAGAAGAGATTGGCCAAGTTTTTGAGGTTTCAATTCATGAATGTATTATGAAATTTATGATTTGATTCTTATTTATTAAATTTTATCAACGTTTGACCAAAAGTAAAAAAAGTTAAATATGTTCCTAAGCTGATATTTTTATAAATAATTAAATAATAATTTAAATAATTTGTAAGTATACGCTTAGATCCTAAATCATAAACTAAAAAATTAATACTAATCATAAATTCATTAAATGTTGAAAACTTAATGAAATTCGTTATCGTGTTACTAATAATTCTATTAATTTTTATTAGAACGTTTTCTTTTTTTATTGTTTTTTCCTTTTTTTTTTTTAATTTCATGTAACTAGTATATAATACTACAGTATACTATGTATATACTACAGTAATTAAATTAAATTTCAGGTTTCAAGCATTTTTTGTACCTCTTATTTTTTTAAAATATACATAATATCATATATTTTAGTAAATATCTACTTACAAATTTTTAATATGAAAATAAAACAAATAATATTATATACAATGACATGTATTTTTTTATTCTCTTTTCAATAAAAATACAGTTCGTTAAACATTTTATTAATAAATTTATAGATAAATTTTACATTTTCATAGATTACTAAAATTTCTTAATTAATTATTTGTAAAAAATTGTAAAAAATGAATATAATAAACTTAAAAATGAAAGCTTTTCATTTAAATGTAGTTAGAGTCTTAGACCGGTCAAGAACAACAACTAGACGATATAAAGAAAAAAAATCGAAAGAAGAAGAGAAGAAGGTGAAGAGCAGAGCCAAACACTTGAAATACGAAGAAAAACAGAGACGGAAAAAATGATAGAAGACGAGAAAAAGACGAAGAGGAAGAGAGGGAGAGAGAGAGAGAGAGAGAGAGAGAGAAACTGAGAGAGCGAGTGAGGCAACTGCTAAATACGAGCTGCGTGTGGCAGAAAAAAAATTGAGATAGAGAGGTTGAAGGAAAAGGTGCACTTCCCTCTCGTCTTCTATACCTCACTTATAGAGACGTCTGGACTATCTCGGAGAGAACGGGCGCCCCTTCGAAATCCCTCTTTCAAGAGAGAGAGAGAGAGAGAGAGAGAAAAGCCACAGGCTGTCAAGCGTCTTTAGATCAGGAAAGCGAACGACCTTCCGCGTGCAGAGCGAACTGTGCGGCTTTTGCGAAATTTCGTAAAGAAAAAATGAAAAGGAATGGAATTTTCTTTTAAAAAGAAGAGAAAAGAAAAGAAACTTTTGAGGATCGTCGTGAGGCATTGTTGAGTAAAAACACAATCGTAGCGTTTAATCGGGTCGCCTTCGGACGATAAGACTCGGTCTGCGGTGCTTTCTCACACTCGCGCAGTCGCGTTGTCTTGCTATGTGCGACTACTTCATCGGGCATCCCGGAGACGTGTTTTGGAATTAATGATTTTCTCCGCCGCGGTCGGCAGACCTTATTTCTTCTAGTTCTTCTTCTTCTTTTTCTTCTTCTTCTCGTCTTCTTCTTTTTTTTTCTTCTCTTACTCGTGATTCGAAGCGAATAATCGATTTTCGTTGCTTCCGTGCGCCGCACGGCTATGAAAAGAGAAAGAGAGAGAGAGGATTTTCGGATTCGAAATATTGATTTCAAAAACGGGATCCTGTATAACCTGAGCGATCGCTACCGTTTGATATTTTGCCTAAGGTGTGCTAATGAGTTCTAGAAAGTGTTTATTTTTTCTTTATCGTGACGCATATCTATGATTCCTATTTTTTTTCCTTTTAATTGAGTTTATTTCGTGTATTTTATAACATGATTTGTTACTATATATTTTTATATACTTATAACTTTTTTTCAAACTGTAAAATTTAATTTAATTAACGATATCAAAGGTATGAAAAAAACGAGTTATTAATTTTTTATAAATAATTATTTTGAAAATCGATTTATAATTTAAATATATTTATTAACTCTCCTCTCGAATAATTTCTGCAAAGTATATTAAACAAAATATGCTTTCATTAGTTACTTTCTTAAAATAATCATATATTTAAAATAATTGTTTAAAATTATCATTAATAAAATATATTAATGATAATTATCATACAAAGATTTTTAAATAAACCTATAAGAATAATTAGAATTTTAATTAAGGTATTTCAAATTAAAGAATTATTTACTTTTCTAAATAAATTATTAGGTTTAACAGATCTTTAAATTAACTACCAAAATAAATTTATCTTTCAATATTTAAAATATTTATAACGTTTGATAATAAAATTTGTTCTATAAAAATAAAAATCTTAAAAATTTAAGAGAAAAAATTGTCAATGCATTACTTATCTACTATAACGCCTATAAAAAATTAATATAAAAGAAGAAAAAGATTTTTTAATCTTACAAGATTAAAAAATGTTATATTCATCCAAAAAAAAATTTATTACAACTAATAACACCATGTATCTAAAAATTATACCTGAATAAAACAGTACTTCTTTTTTATTGTATCAATTATTAATTTTAAATTACGTGTGTTCATAATACATATGTCACTTATTTTATTTATTTTTGTTTATAAATTAGTTTTTTTATTGATTTTTCTTATTATTTAATGTAAAAATAATAACCCTAAAATTTCTCTATGAGTATAATTGAAGGCCCGGATGCAATAAGGGGATTAACGCTCGAAATCGCGTAAAAGTATTGTCGAGATGACGAAATTTTCAAAATAGACAAATCAATTTTTAAAAAATACTAGCTTGTAGGTAATGAAAAGGGAAATCATTTCCCGAAAGAAATTTTTTTTAACGACTTTTTTCTTTAAAAAAAAAATTAAAAACCAAAAATTTACTAGCAAATATTTTGTCTATTTTTAATAGTTTTATAAAACATAAATCGCTATAACTCGGTCAAATATGGTTGAAATTTTTTGAAACTTGGCAGAAATATGCAGGATGTTTTAGCGTTATCTATGGATTAATTAAAATTTCAATAAATAATTTTTGTTGATAATTATTTAATTTGAAGTACGTAAGTCTCGTTAATCACGTTTTTTTAGCTTCAACGAGAAAAAGTATCGAGAGAATTTCAAGCTAAAAAAACTTCAAACGAGACATTTGTTCGTCTATATTTGAAGCAGTTTTTGACAAAATTTGAAATGAATTAAAGAAGAATAAATGGCTAAGATAGAGGGTTGTTAATAAAAAGGCGCGCTAGCGGCAATTTTTGCGCAGCGTAAGCTCAGCATGCAGCGTTTACGTATTATGCTTATACTGTACTATTACGTTTACGTATTAAGCAGCCCGTCTTTTTATTAACAACCCTCTATCTTAGCCATTTATTCTTTAATTCATTTCAAATTTTGTCAAAAACTGCTTCAAACGTAGACGAACTAATGTCTCCCTGGAAGTTTTTTGTAGCTTGAACTTCCCTTGATACTTTTTCTCGTTGAAGCTAAAAAAACATGATTAACGAGACTTACGTACTTCAAATTAAATAATTATCAACAAAAATTATTTATTGAAATTTTAATTAATCCATAGATAACGCTAAAACATCCTGCATATTTCTGCCAAGTTTCAAAAAATTTCAACCATATTTGACCGAGTTATAGCGATTTATGTTTTATAAAACTATTAAAAATAGACAAAATATTTGCTAGTAAATTTTTGGTTTTTAATTTTTTTTTTAAAGAAAAAAGTCGTTAAAAAAAATTTCTTTCGGGAAATGATTTCCCTTTTCATTACCTACAAGCTAGTATTTTTTAAAAATTGATTTGTCTATTTTGAAAATTTCGTCATCTGGACAATACTTTTACGCGATTTCTAGCGTTAATCCCCTTATTGCATCCGGGCCTTCAATTAAGAATAATCGAAAAATTAAAATCTAAATGCAAACAAAAAGGGCTACCTTACAAAATTATATACATTAATCTATAGTTTAATAATGACTTTTTGAAAATAAGCTAAAAAGAGGATAAAAGCTTTGTTTAGTTTAGTGCATTTTCACGAACGTTGAATAAGCCTTCGTCAAAGTATTCCGCTAGATAAGCCGGGCAAACGGAGCATTAAAATTTTTCAAATACCCAACCTAAGCGGAAGAGAAGTCTCCCTATATTCCAAAAAAAAAAAAAAAAAAGAAAGAAAAAAATATATATACATGTATACATAGAAAAAGATAGGAGAGAAAAACGAAAAAGAAATCACAGATAAGGCATTTGTATGCCATCCATCGGGAATCCACTCGTCATCCATTACCACATTCTTGCTTCGGTCATATAATCGCGAGCTACGATCGAGGCGTTCATACAAAAACAAAAGACTAAGTGGGGGAGGGAAAAAATTACTACAACGCGGCAACGCGGACCTTAAACACCTATCTCATTTTGTCATCGCAAAATACTCTTATAGATGTGTGTAAATATATATATATACACACACACACACACACGTGTCGTCTCTCTATCTCCTCTCTCTCTCTCTCTCGCAGGTAAATAAATAGAAAAAGCGATCGAAGTGCAGAGAGAGAAAGAGAGAGCGGATAGGTCGACACCTTTGCGATAGAAGAAAAACCTGCACGAGAAACCCTTATTCGACTTCCCCTGTAGAGACTTTTCCATACCTCCGTGAATCAGCGATAGGTCGAGGTCGTCGTGTCATCTTTCCATCCGCCGCATATACGGAAAGGAAGATGACCGAGAAAACAAAAAGAAGAAAGAGAGAGAGAGAGCGAGAGAGAGAACGAGAGAAAAGAAACAGACAGATAGTATTCTTATCCTTATAACGTGGAAGGACGACGGGGTACGTTTTGAAAATTTAAGCGCGCGGATGTGCGCCGAGGAAAAGGACGAACCCTCGCAGCGGGAACTTGGTGCGAGTCGAGAAGAAGAAACGCTGCGGGTGAGGCTTAAAAGTCGAGATATTGTCGTTTTGCGCACATTCACGTACGTATTATACGTGTTCCGATCTCGTTGCTAGCTCGACGTGATTCGAGCTCTCATACATATATATGCGACGGTTGCTGCTGTTCTACTTCCTTTTCGTATACGCCATCGAATGACTATTTTAAATGCTCTTTTTTTCCCACACTTTTGGGCTTTGTTCATCACGGATACATAGATTTTTGCTTGATAAAAATTAGTCGCACATGATTGCCTAACTTTGGATTACTTTTCAAATTGATAATAATTTATCGAATTCCTGTAATAGAAATTGAGAAAAAAATAATTATAAAAGTAATGAGAAAACAGCCAATGACAAAATTTCAAAATAACTATCATAATTAGTCAATATTCTACAGTTTCTACTCTATTTACTACTATGATCAAAAAATAAGACCAATTTTTTTTTTTTTAAATTCTTTATTTATTCTTTCAAATCTATTTCGTAGTCCCTGCCCGACACAATACACTTATGCCAACGTTTTTTCCAATCCTCGAAACAGTCAGAAAAGTCCTTTTCCGGAATTGCCTTCAATTGACCCAGCGATTCACGTTTAATCTCCTCAATCGAGTTAAAACGATGTCACCGGAGTGGTCTTTTGAATTTATTGTACAGCCAGAAGTCACACGGCGCTAAATCAGGCGAATACGGTGGTTGTGGAACGATATGAGTTGAATTTTTGGCCAAAAAGTCGCGAATAATCAACGCGGTGTGAGACGGTTCATTATCGTGATGCAAAAACCGTGAGTTGTCTTGCCACAATTCCGGCCTTTTTTTGCGAATAGCTTCACGCAAACGACGCATAACACTCAAATAATATCCCTTGTTAAATTTTTTAAAAAAAGGTTAAAGGTTTTTGATTTCTTTGATGTATTTTTTATTAGTTGATGTCGATGGTCGTCCTGGACGCTCTTTGTCTTCGACGCTGTCTCTGCCTTCTTTGAACTGTTCGTACCACTTGTAAACATTTCTTTCAGACAAAGTCTGCTCACCGAAGGCCTTCTGCAACATTCTGAACGTTTCTGCACAAAAAATTTCATTCCGAAGACAAACTTTAATGCAACTTCTTTGCTCACTAAAATCTGACATTATAAAAATCGCGGAAATCATTTTTTAATGTTCACAAAAATGAGCGTCACTTGCAAACTAATGAATATATTGACATGAAATTTGACACAGATGTCTCTCACGGTGCTAAAAACTTAAAAAAAAAAAGTTTCGTCAAATCGATAAACCCGCGAAATTTAAATTGAAAAATGGTCTTACTTTTTGATCATAGTAGTATTTCAACGCAGATTTTAAATAATTATAATTTTTTAAAAATAAAAACACACATCTTAAGCTGCTTAATTTATGTTGGTTTCAGGATATTATATATTTTAAAAATTTCTTTTGTTATATGCTCTAAAAGAGGATTTCTAATATTTTTGGCTGTGAAACTTATTAATTCGAGGTTCTAGCCGTACTAAAAACAATAACCACATGCATGTGCAGTAAAGCATTCATACAATAAAGATTATTTTTCTCTCAAATTACTATTATAAATATTATTTCTTTCAATCGACGATACGTTTTTGCCTTACGAACTAGGCTTTCTTAGAATTTATATGTTGCAAAAATTTTTATACTGGAATTTATTTATTTATACGTAAATTGTAATTTTGACTGATTTATTAAAGCTATTAAAAATTTTTCATTTATAAATATATCAATCAAAACGTTCTTAATTTTATCAATTGATATTTATTATATATTTAATATAGTTTGACAATAGTCATGAGAATTAAAAAAATTTATTTTATATAACTATTTTTATTAAAAAAGAATATTTTATAAAAAATTTATATTACAATATCAAAAAATAATCGGTTTATAAGCATTAAACATGTATCAGCAAAGATCAAATTTTGTAAAAATTTGTAATTAAATTTCATAAAAATCTGTTAACTATAAATTACAATAATTGTTTTTGATTATTTAAGAAAAATATAAATAAAAATAAAATTTCAAAATAAAATCCATCTTTCTTACGACTAAAACGTATTAAATCAGCCAAATGATAATCAAAGTTGGAATAGCAGGTCATACATCAAAGCATGTTTATTTTTCTCATATTTACAATCTCACGATTTTAAAATACGCAACGTTTAATAAATTCGTACACCGTTTTTGGATATAGTCGTAATATTTTAGGATCTTTTGTTACAATCTATCGCGAAACCAAGACGCAAGAAAAAAAAAAAACAGGCAGAAGAAAAAAAGGCAATCCAAACAATCCAATATAAGGCCGGCAGAGTTTACTTAGCACGCTCGAGAGAATAAAAATTCAAAATCCACGAAAGAAATCATAAGGAATAGAGGGAGAAAGAGAGATATTGCATAAATCTAAACGAGCGCGCATAAGTTCCTCGGTTCTAAGGATGCAGCATCTTATAGAAACCCTCGCAGCGGGACCCAAAAAGCCAAAAAGAGAGACGGAGAGAAAAAGAGAGAGCAAGATAGAAAAGACCGAATCCGCAGCTATCTTTCTCATTCTTCTTCTAAGAGAGAAAAAGAGAAAGAGAGAGAGAGAGAGAGGGAGAGAATGAGAGCGTCGCAGAGAGCGTTTTCGTATAGGCCAAAAGAAACTTTCAGTTTTCGGGGTCCAGAAAGAGAGAAAGAGAGAAAGAGAGATAGAGAGAGAGAGGCATCGTCGTTCAAAAGAGAACGAGAGAAAGAGAGAGGGACACAAATAAGAAACGAGATGGAGAGAGAGAGGAATAGACGTAGCGAGAGCGTCGAGGAAGAGAGCGAACGAAAAATGGTGAAGGGGGGAAGAGTGGGGATGAGGCTATAAAGGACTTAGGGTAGCTCGCCCGAGGGACGAGTCGTGTAGTGATCGTAGTGGTGAGCCGACAGAGAGAAAAAGCAAGAGAGAGAGAGAGAGTAAGGAGCGCGCGCGCGCTCTTTTGACTTTAATCGCGCCGCCGTAGTCGACGTAGTCGTCGCCGCAGTTTCGTATACATAACTCCGACGACTGTTTTTAGTATATACATGTACGTACATGAGCGCGCAGATGTAACGAGGAAAGCAAAGATGACTGGTGCCGACGAAGCCTCTACCGCTTCGATTGTTACTGCGATCTTTTAATTTTGTGGATTGTTTTTATTTTTGTATATGCATAACTCTTTTTGTCTATTACGTTTATCTGGTTTTTTTTTTTTTTTTTATAATTCATCCGTCTCCGTTTGTTTTTAATTTATAATACCGACGTTGCGCGTGATTGAGGATCCAAAGATGAGAATCGTTCGCAGGATGGATCATATACTTCTTGTCTGCTGTGTCCTCGTTGCCGGTAAGTTTTTGTTATTGAATTGTGCATTTGAATGACTTGAGTTGAATAAATTATTGAGAGTGAAAGCGATTCGAATGGAATACTTTTTAATAAGTTTTATTGATATTATTAATAAGTATTATTCTTTGCGTGGATAAAATTGTTTGTTATAATTTTTTAATATAAAAATTTTTAATTTTCGCTTAGGAATATGTCATTGGTTATAAATTTATTGCGTTTACATTTAAAGAATCTTAAAATGGATGTTTTTTTTTCATAATAATCTAATTTATTACAACATGCTTTTAATTTTTAATTTTAAAATCAATATATTAAGAACATATCGATCAATATTTTAAAAGTAACCGCGTAGCTTAGCTATTTTAAATTTCATTAACTAATTTAATGCCGTCAAGCACGCGATATATTTCGCTTAAAAATTTTTATTTTGATTTTTAATTTACATTTACATTAACTTTTATTAAAATATTTCAAGTGTTATTGTCGTTAAAATTGATATTCAGCATCCCATTCAACATTGCTTTCGATCGATTAAAATAATTCATCTCGTGAATATTTAATAAATCATCCGATGGACTTTTAAAAATTGCAAAAATTTTGAAAAAGAAAAAGGAAAGAAAAGAAGAAAACGAGCAACGTTTTAAAAATAAAAGCGCAAATCAAATCTTAAAGCACGAAATATTTTGTGGTTTGTATAATTCATCATACAATATCTCATAAACGGGTGTCACCTAAATCACAAAACCAAATATATAAGAGACCCAAGATCGTGACGATTGATTTTACGAAATTCAGATAAGGCAGAGAGACACACGCGCATGGCCATATAAATCGTTGTTTTCTTTACCTCGAGAAGGAATATACATATATACACGCTTACGCAGGTGTTTACGCGCGTATTAATGCGTTAGCGCGAGCGCGCGCGCGATATCGTGCATAACTTCACGCGTGTCCGTGTCCACGGGTTGACGGCGCGCATACGACCTCGCGTTTCGCTTGAATACCAATCGAAACCGTAGCAATAAAACGGACAACGCTCGTGAGTACGGAGGAGCAAGGGGGGAAGAAACAATGGAGAAAAGCGTGAGATGTACGAAAGAGCGCACGAGGGTCGAGAGATGTTGTTGAAAATAAAGAATATAAGAATCGTTCGATGCGATCGAACGAGAGTTATAAGATGGATGTTAGGATAGAGAAAGGTTAATAGATATAACGCGAGGCTGGCTCGAAAAAAAAAAATGCACCGTTAGAATTAGATTCGATTGTATTGGCGGGGCTCGTTGTATTTTTCAAATTAAAATTGATTACGACGCGTCGATCTTTTTAAACGACATCAATTGGTGCCTTCATTTTATAAAAATGTTGGGTTTATTTTTGTTGTTTTCCATAATTGACAAATAATTTTATAGATTAAAAATTATACATTGTTACATATAAGTATAATCCTTTATAAATAACGATAGAAAAGCAATAAGTCAAAAGATGAATGCACGCGCAATCGACTTCACAAAGCATTAGTAGACAAATAAATACTGCAACGTTTTTCCGCATCGGAATCGTCGAATCTTTTTTTCGCGCACATACTTTTACCTCTCGCACGCGAAATTCGCGCGTGCGTTTCTTTCTCCGCTCGCCGCAAGCTCGTAATTCAAGCTGCACAAATGTTATCGGTAGAGGTCGGTAAGGAACAATACCGAAAGAGATTATCGCCCGTACAACGCGAGTTTTGTTTCTCTTTTATTCCATCGTTTTTCGGCCCTGTTTTGTGTATATATATATATATATATATAATAAACGGGCGCTGTTTATTTTATGTTTTTTGTCTTCGGGATTCCCTCTGATTTCTTATGTGTATATATGTATATACACATACACACAGGCCGTGTCATAATCTCGAGGTTGATCTGCGGTTCCTTTTATTTTTCTCGAAAGTCTCTCGCGAGCGCGAAGTCGCGCAAGAGATCTTTTGCGCTCTCCGCTCTGAATTTTAATTCCGTATTTACGAACCTGAATTCGTGATTTTTCTATGAAACCGTTGATATTTGCCGGTATCCGTTGAGATTGTTACGGTTTACGCATGTGTATCTCTTATACGCTTATAGGATTTTAGTCATTTTTTAAGGTTTATTGTCCCATTAATTATGATTTTGTAATCATTTCGATACAATGACTTTCTTTTAGATTAAATAAAATGATCTTTAACAATTCGTTATTTTTAATGTTTTTTCAAAAATTATTCATTCATTTATTTAAAGAAAAATTTTTTAAAAAGCAAACCAATAAATTAACTCACGAAATTGCCAGAAAAAAACTGCGCCCATTGAACAAAAAAAGTAATGAAACTTTAAAGGACAGCCCCGGCAAGTACTTATAAAAAAAAAAAGAAAGAAAAAAGGAACCACCTCTTCCTGCAAAAAGCGAATTTCTTAAATCTAAAATTTGGCGACAACTCTCACGCATACATCTCACGCATAATCCTCGTTGTATCGGGTGAGTAAAACGAAAACAGAATGAAATAGGAAAAAATAAAGAAAAGAAATTAGGGATTCTCCATTCTATCTCTCTCGGCGTCACACTTCCTTCCCACAAGCTTCTAATTCGCCTTCCCTCGCGCTATATTCCTCTTCGAAGAGCCTACTCTCTCCGCCTACTCCGTGTCCCGTCGTCTTTATACACATATGCACACACACACACGCACATACAAATTTACGCACACGTGAAATGAGAGAGAGAGAGAGAGAGAGAGAGTGAGAGAGAGCGTAATTCCAGAAACGCAAGAGGCATGCGACACTATCCGAATCTCGGCGGGCGCCTCTCTTTCTCCATCTCAAGTATTTTACGGTGCGGACATTCTTGCGAAAAGTCGAATTTCAAACCAAACGCTCGCCATATGGGCCTTTTTCGAAAGAGTAGCACATGCGAGCTCTCTCTCTCTCTCCCTCTCTCTCTCTCTTTCACTCTTGCACACGCGACACTCGAACTTTAAAGACGCTCTTAACGTCTCTTGACGCGGTTGCCGTCTACTTCGCGCCGAGGGAAGAAGAAGCCCCGCATACTCTGCACACGCTACGTGTTCTCGAGTTTGCTTAGGCTCGCGCGTCCTCTTCTTTTTTTTTTTTTTTTTTTTTTTTTTTTCTCCATAAAGTGAGAGAAAGAGAGGATCTCGAGTTAACGAGGGTTCCTCTCGTTGGTCCTTGGCGCGATGCTGCCGTTTAACGTTTCTCCGTGTCATCTGCGCGACGGAGATTCCGTAATTGAGATTGTCCTGTTAGAGATGCTGCGTTGCCCTGGCTGCTGCTTACTTTCTTTATGACTTTATTTAACGGAACGTTAACTCGTTCTCGTGCGTATAGACACTTGCTGCAATTCTTCACGAATTGAATATTAACCTCGTTTTTGATTTGTGTATTATATGTACGTTTTGATAGATTTTTTCAAACAGAGCTTTTTTATATTAATGGAGAGATGTGGAAAAAAATGTTTATTTAATATGTTATTCAATCGGAGATGAATGACGCGAATAAAATTATATATTCGTTGGACTTCTTACGAAGGATAAATATTTTTTATTCGTTTCAGTTTTTTTACGCCGGTTTAAGCGTTAACATTTAAATAACAATGATATGTCAAAATAATCACAAGTTTTTTTTATCTTTAAATAATAAACTATTCTTAAATTCCTATTCTATGGTTGATAAATAAAACAGAAGCAGTTTTTAACGTGTAGTAAAATGTTTTGATAGGTACACGGATATTTTTTTTCAATATTTTGAAAATAATAAGAGTTAAAACTAAATAGCCATAATAAATTAAAAATTTTACCTATAAAAATTATATTTACAATAAGAAAATACACTGATTTCTTTCTTCCTCCAGTTCATTATTTTCTTATACTGAAATTCAATGCTTAATTACGCTTCGAAAAAGCGCTATTTTTTTAGGTGAAAAATCCATTGAAAATCCAATATCCATTTATACTTTACGATTTTTTTTATCAAAACAATACCGTTTTTCTCTTTGTTTCGGCTACGCTTATTTTTATTCTTCTTCAAATAACGCAACCCCACGTATTCGAACCTAAACAAAAAAAGCCTTCGATTAAATTCGATATGATTCTATTCACTTTAACCGCAATCCGTTAATTCGTCGTATACAAAAGCTATTAAAGGTAAATGGTTTCAAAAGACCTATGATTTGTCAAGCGAAAATTCACGCTTTTAAGAACATAAAAAAAGCTGCTGGGTTATAATTGCTCGCGCCTTTTTCTTGCTATTCATTATCGATGCTTTATTTTCTTTTCTTTAATATTTTCATAATAAAACGATAAGTAGGTCAACGGTTATTGTTATTTTTAAATATAAAATAAGAAAGCTATTAACTTATCTCAACAATCAATATTTTCAAAACTCAATCTTTTGTAATATTTAATACAATTTGATTTACCAGCCTTTCCGATTCTTCTTCAAACCATCAAAGTCGCCAAAATTTTGAATGCTTGTAGCCAACCGTAAAAAGTCGTACACAATTCTTGCAACAATCGAAGCGAAAGCCATGCCTCGTTTTTAAAATCCTTCAAAGTAGTTGCACCTGAACCTGAGGGAAAATTGATTTTCCACGCTTTAACGTTGCATATACCTTAAAGCGTATCCTTTGCAACAAAAAAAAAATTCGCGTCGCACAGCACGCGACGTAAATCTCGCTTTTTTCCCCGCCCCCGTTGAACATTTTACCCAAAGGCGAGAAAGAGAAAAAGCGATTTCCTTCTCCGGATTCGAGAGAAAATAAAAAAAAAAGATGCAAAAATCCCGTTGACGCTTTATAAACGGGAACAAAGTCGCGGGAGATTTTGTACGAGTCAGGTACGAGCTTTAGAAAAGCGAAGAAAAGAGAGAAAGAAAAAAGAATTGGGAAAACTAAAGCGCACAGAGACCCGTATGGACGTTGAAAGAGTCACCGATGTGTCTCTCGTCGCAGAGCCGCTATACCAACGTCGTCCTTCGAGTGCGATGCTGTAGCTAAAAGGGATGTGCGACAGGATCGTAGCGAGCGAGCGAGATAATCCAATACATATAGACGAGAAGTATTCGTCTCTCTCTCTCTCTCTCTCTCTCGATGGACGGATATACCCTCGGGACCCTAAATCATTCGGTAGCCCAACGGGTGGCCTGAAAATTTTTACCTGGGTCCTCTTTTTCTTTTTCACTTGGTCCTCACCCTCCCTTCCTTTTACCTATTCCTTTGCCGCGATGTCATTTCTTCTCTTTATTTAACTCCGTACCTCTTTTAACCCTCTCCTATACATATTCGATCGAAATACACGAGCACGCGTTTCGCTCGTATTAGGAAGCAATAAAATCGTTTAATTTTAACGTCTCCTCGATCTGGATTTTAAATTATGACAGGGAGAGAAAAAGAGAAAGAAAGAGAGAGAGAGAGAATTCCTCTTAGAATCGAAAGCGAGCCTAGTATAGAGAAATTTGCGTCAAACTGGCGATCCATCCATAATAGTACGCGAAATGTTTTTTCTGTATTAGCCAACCGATCTCTTCGAACTAAATACGCGCGCATAATCAACGCGACTGATTAATCCGAGCATGTAATTGTAAATCTACCGCTACAAAAACACGGCTTTAACAAAAACAGGTTGACTGGAATCTCGTATTCATATATTATACATATGTATTAAACTGTCGAACTGACTCGCGTGCATAGACGACGCGTAGACTCTTATCGCGCCCCGAAGAGAGCAAGAAGAGGTTAACCAACCGTTTCTTTTCACTCTCCATTCGTCACCGTAACTATTAGTATGCACCACGTATTATACATGTATCTCTTTTCCAAAGAAAAAAAAACTATAAAAAAAAAAAAAAAAAAAAAAAAGGAAAAGAAACAGAACTCATAGCATCAGCAGCAGCGCGAGCCTCGGAATCAAAACGTAAATCTCTCTCTCTCTCTCTCTCTCTCGCTCTCCGTTTTTCTCGCTATCCATCTTCCTATTCTCATATAGACATATATATATATACGATCTAGGCAGCCGAAGTAGTCTCCCGGTGCGAGCGAGTGATTATGCATTCCTTTATTTTATATATCAAGATGGAAAAACAGATACCGAAGTAAGAGCGCATTTTAGTATTATACAGTCGTGACCGGACACACCGAGCGCGACGCGCCTTATTTTTCAACCTCTGTATATCCCTTTGCTTATTTTCATTAATTTTATTGTTTTTTTTTTTTTTTTTTTATTCATTTTTTTTTATTCATTTTTGCAGGTTTTTGTCACGACAACGAAGCGGCACTGTGGGACGCTGGAGAGCCGAGCGAAGATCAGTGCGACGTCGCGGTACGGGAGATCATAAACGAGGATCGAGCGACCGTCGTCGATGAATCGCCCACTAGGTTACACGCTGTTTGGATATCCCAAGAGTAAGTGGTTATTTTTCCTTTCTTTTTTGTTTCTTTTTTTTTTTTTTTTTTTTTTTTTTATCGGTTTTTATCTCATTTGATTCGATTGCTTTCTTTTATTTATCGCTCGGTGGTATACATTGATTTTGTACATTTAAAACTCGTTGTTTATTATTAATCAAAGTAATATTAACAACTACTTAATCAATGCCATAAAATTATATTTTTATTTATTTTAAAGAAATTTTTTTTATAAGTGCAATGTTAAATGCAATGAGTTTTTTAAAAATACACTTGACTTAAAGTGCAATCGCTTTAAATCGCAATAAGTAATAAATCAATATTTTGTTTGCGCTTGTTATTTTTTTATACGCATAAAAATTATTAACTTCAACTTAACATTAATTGTGTTTAAAAAAATAAGTTTGATTTTTGATTAACATAAGCTGCAAATAAAAGCTAAATTTCAATGAGTTAATTAAGAGATGTTTCTCTTACATCTTATAAAGTGAAAGAAGAATCGTTAGCGAATAAAATTTGATAGGTACTTGACATTCGGTTCAATTGGGACTAATTGGCACAATGTTATTGATACCTACATAATTGGAATTGATTTTTACAAGGATTTCATTGAGCCACCAGAGATTTTCATCCTTTTTTTTTGTCTTGCATATTCGATTGTTCGCGTTAATAAAACTGTCATTCGTTACAAGAAAGCGATGTAAATTTCAATGAAAACGCGACCGGAATAAATTTTACATTTTCAATTTCTCATCGAGTTAAAGAAGTTTTTAATTTATCGAATAGTTATATTTAATTGAAACGAGTATAACGTTTATTTTTTAAAACATGATGTTTTCCTAGATATTTATTCACTTTGAAAATTGTACTAATCAAAATTATAATTTTTGAAAAAAAAAAAAAAACACTTAAAAAATACGTTTGGTTCTTATGTTGTCATAAGGTTGGTCAAATATTATTCGAAAAAAAGAAAAAAAAAAGAAACTCAAGCACTCGTGTTAACGACTACGACACACACACACACACTCACACATCTTAACCATAAGCAAAAGCGAGCATACTCTCAAATTAAACAAAAAAAATGTAGACATTATAATAATATATATAGCCGGATGCACCCAACGATGTTTGACTTTCGCGCTACTTCGGCTCACAAATTCGACAATTATCCCTCCAACAAAACAAAAGCAAAGAAGGTGAAGAAAAAAAAGGTGTTGCGCGCACGATTCCAAAAAAAATAAGTATCCCGCCGGACGGTCTCGAGAAACGATTTAAATGCACAGCATTCGCGATTTTCGCAGTAGCAGCATCGACGAAATATATATACTTCTCATCGGTTAAAGCACATCGGTAATTGAATCGCGTGCACGTCGTTGAAAAGTAACGTTTAAAAGAAAGAGAAAAAAAAAAAAGCGGCGCGCAATTTCCATTCGCTTCACGAATCGACGAGTCGCCACGAGTCTCATCGTCTCGAATTCCGAATGATCGAGTCGTCGCGTCGTTTAGCGAACGCGACGCGTTAAAAAAAATAAAAGAGAGAAAAAAAAAAAGAAACGCGCGTAAATATATACAGATGTCTATGCATATAAAGAGAGAAGGGAAAGAAAGAGAGAAATCGCCGATGCGTTTTCGTCGGATCGTAAGTAAGTCGTCGTGGTATTGTTCCATGAAGTGTACATTTATAATGAAAAAAGAAAGAAAGAGAAAGAGAGAAAGAGAAAGAGAGAGAGAGAAAGAGCTGTGAAAAAGAAGGGAGAAAGAAAGAAATGATAATTGAATAGCCTATATGGATGTATAACTTGTACGTGTGTGTACGTATATAGTTGGATTATGGGGGACACGGTATAGAAGTATTACTTATATATAAGTATAAACGAGTACTCTCTAACGCATCTGCTGTCGATTTATTGGTGTATATACCGTTTTACAATGTGCGTTGCCTCATATATATACATATATATATATATATATATATATATATATATATATATATATATATATATATATATATATATATATACGATAATACCCATGGCTCGTTCGGCACTTTGGAAAATCACGCGGCGAGATAAATGGACCATCAAACGCTCTCTCGC
Organism: Chalcis sispes; assembly: GCA_949987625.1. Lineage (NCBI taxonomy): Eukaryota > Metazoa > Arthropoda > Insecta > Hymenoptera > Chalcididae > Chalcis > Chalcis sispes. The sequence goes on from OX465095.1 coordinate 61,701,928, forward strand.
TTTCTCGCTCTCTTTCTCTTTCTATTCTATCTCTCTGGTCATTCCTCTCATTCAAACGGACTCACATAGATGTATATATATGTGTGTGGCTGCTAGTGTTTTCTGCGTCTATTATATATTTGTGGTCGAGATAAACGGACGCACTATTCCTTTTTTTTTTTTCTCGTTCTCGCTTTGATTTTTTCCGACCATTTTTCACGTCATATTTATCTGTTATATTATTCGCTGCCTTAAATATAAAATTTTTTTTTTTTTTACTTTACAGTTGAATATAAGCGTGGAGCTTTAATTCTTTTAATGATACAATTTTTCATTAACTTTTGTTTTGATCAAATAAATCTAGATATCAAATTTTATTCATGTATAAATTAATTTTTATAAAATAAATTATTATTTAAAAAAGTATTTTATCAATATATGTTTAAACAAAAATGTTTTTTTTATCCTTTTATTTTTACATTTAGTAATTTCACGATTATATATAAAAAAATTTTTTTATTTCCTATACTTCCATTAATAATTTCTAAGAAATCAAATATCTTAAAATTTAAAAGGATTAAATTAAAGTGTTCGTATAAAATACCGAATAGCTTTAAAAACAACAATAAAAATTTATCTCCCTTTCTTTCTCTCTCAATCCATCAACTTTGTCATCTTTCGCTCCAAAAACGATTTAAAAGACGAGAGGTGAACCAAAGATTCGACGCAAAGTTTCTTCAATTCTATACCTCGGACTTTTCAATAGAAAAAAACATTTCAGCTCGGGGTCCAGGTATAGAAAGAGACGAAGGACGTCGCGTTGCGTCCCTTTTTCCTTTTCCCTCGTTCTCTGCCCCTTCCTCTTCTTCGCTCTCTTCTTAATGCCGTGTAGTAAGGCACCATCTCGTTTTTCCATCCTCGTCTCGCTCGCTAACAGGTATAGCAGACTCGAAGAAAACCCGAACACGTGGACGGGGCACAATACGCTCTTTGACAAGAGAGAACCGTATTCTATCTCTTACTCTTTTTCTCTCTCTTTCTCTCTCTCTCTCTCTCTCTCTTTCTCTATCTCTCTTTTTTCCAGCTTCTTTGAACTCCTCCAAAAAGTTTCTTATATATATATATAGATGCACGTATACAGGCTCGGTTCCAGGAGCACGTAAATTTCTCCCTATTTCTCTCTCTCTCTCTCTCTGTCGCTTTCCCCAAAAAGCGCGCACTTTTTCCTCATCGCGAGCATTTCGACCTTACGGACAATGATATTCCCTCCGCACGTTTTTTCTCGTACGGACCCTCGGGGGTGACGATGACGACGTGAACGACTTGTCGCTGCTTTTAATCTTCGAAAGAAGAAGAGGAGGGGTAGGAGAGACGTGTTTTTCTTCGCTTCGTGCGCCTCTGGCTTATAAGCATCGAGCTAAGAGAAAAATATTCGTTTTTCCGAGTGTCGCGTTTCCAACTCGACGACGCGTCTCTCGAGGGAAGGCGGTACTAGCAACGTGATCGATGTTTTTTTCTTCTTTCTGTTTCTTTTCCGTGCGACACTGGGCTATTTTCCAGAAACGATGGTGTGTTATAAAATAGTTTTATTTATTATTTTTTTTTTTTTTTTTTTCTTTATCGATGTACGTTCGCTTTTGGACTTTAGGTACGGATTAAAGCGCGATGTTCAATGACGTGAAAGACGCTCGTTTTTCCTTTTTGAATGCAACGAATATAGCAGCTTAGCGTAAGCAGCAGCGCATGTAAAATGTATTTTTCGATGATTCCGAGCGTGAATTGATAGTAGAGGTAGTGTCGATTCTGGGGATATATATATATATATATATATATATTGGATAATATAATGAAAATATCGGTGAGAATAGGTAAAGATAAATGGTTTTGAAAAAATAACTAATACAAAAAACTAAATATGAGCTATCAATTTATCACGTGAATCGTGTACCACTACAATTTCGCCTAAATTTTTAAACAACGTAAAATACGCGCGAACATTTTCTTTTTAAAGGTTACGACAATAATATAAACAAATAACACAATTTCATATCTCTTGAATCTTGTAAGCATTTTTTAAAAAGGTATTAATTTATTTTCAGCCCGCTCGGCTTACCCCATATAAAAGCACTTATTTAATCAATTAATCCTCTTTGTTGAATAACGAAGCATTCGTCAAAAAAAAAAAAAAAAAGAAAGAAAGAAAGAAAGAAGAATCATAAAAATAAACAAATAAAAAGAAACGAACGATAAAAACAAATCCGTATATCTAAATCCTAAAACAAAAACGTTTTTAAATTGACAGATGCGAGATAAGAGCGGGTCCCGAATACGTCATAAGGAAGTACACGTTTTACGAAAACGGAACTTTCCAACTTATGAGGCATTATTACGCGGAGGAGTCGTGCAGCATCGCCACCCACACGGTAACAGCACGAGGTGTTATCAAAATCCTCGGTAATTCAATCGTGACGCCTGGCGCCAGCGAGTCCCGCTATCAATTGGATACCGTTCACGTATCGCCGTTGAATCGTCAGGTGAGTTTGTCTTTGTCTTTTTTTTTTTTTTTTTTTTCTTTTTTCTTTTATATTTGTTTGCTTGCTTTATACGTATAAAGGTGGATCAATTATTTTCGGTATTTATTTCTCGATTATTGTTAATTTAGATTTTTAAAGTTATTTCGTTGGTTTTTGTTTTTGAATATTTAGTATATTGTTAATTAATTGTATAATAGATAGATTTAAAATTGCCATTTTTATCATTAATATTTTTATTAAATATGTTTATTAATTTGTAGCTATTCAAATCAATAAATAACTATAACACAACTGCTTTTAAAGTATATAACTTTACGTCACTTGTAATTATCTTAAAAATTTATCTAAAGAAAAATCTATCGCGTGAATTATGCGTACGTAAAAGTATAAATCACATTGTCTTTTTTTTTTTTAATCAAGTATCTGATGTCCTTTAACTGTAAGCTTAAACTTCTCATTTTTGAAAGAAATACGAGGATCGTAAGATCATAAATTTATCACGAGGACGCGATAAAATTTACGGATTTGAAAATTCGTAGTTTACAATAAAAAAAAAAAAAAAAAAAAAAAAAAAAAAATAATATCCTATTTTACGACCCAATAAAATAAAAAATGTCTTCATAATGTGATAACGATTTTATACTTTTATTTTTCAATAATTTCGAACGTGACACAACTTCTTTTTACACATACAAGTCGAGTAATTTTACATTTCGCATACGTATTTCTATATATAGTAAATAACGATTTATTATAAATTTTAATGAAAATTTTTTTTTTTTAATATATAAATTAAAAACTTTTATAACCCGTAAATTTTTTTTTTTTTTTTCTTTTTTTTTTTTGTAAACATAGTATCTTAAAATAAGATAACGTATTTATTTTCCTCAAAAAAGGTCTTTCCGTTAAAACTAAAACTTACCAAGAAATAAACTCTAAATCCGTCTCTAATCCACGTTTAAAAAAAAAAGAAAAAAAAAGTATTTTCCGAATTCTAAGCAAAACCTATAAGAAGCATTAGAATATATATATATATATATATATATATATATGTATACATGGGAATTCTTCTTACAAACAGGTCGCGCACAAATTGGGCCACCGGGTGAACGTGTCGTGCGGCCCTCAGCAGCGCTGGCGGCCTTACGTCGCACAGCTGATTTACGAGCGCGCCCCCGAGCGTTTCGGGCCCGGGTCGCAGTTGAGCTGGCAGGGTCCTAGTTACAATTCCCTCCAAGGTCATCAGGTGGCATCCTCGGGTGGTACGAGCGCCGGCTCGATGCGCGCCGGCAAAACCGTCGACTGCCTCTCGCCGCTCGGCATCGATTTCGACGAGCTAAGGCTTTTGCGGGTACAACGCAGACCGACCGGCTTCAGATCAGCGAGCTTCGGTGATAGCGATAGACCGAGGATCGAGCTGTTCCTCGGTAGTCTCCCTCCCGATGCCGCATCCAAGAGATCCCATCGGCCGACCTCGCTGCAACCGACTGCCTTACTCAGGACGGATACCGTAAGTAAAACTCTTCTTCTTTTTTTTGCTTTCCTTTTTTTGTTTTCTTTCTTTCTTTCTTTTTTTTTTTGTTTTTTTATTTATTTTTATTTATTTTTATTTATTTTTATTTTTATGGAAACATCGTCGCTTTATACCGATTTTTCATCTAAATTTTCAAGATTATTTTGATAATGTTGTAGATAGATATTAACGTCGATAATGCACTCGAATAAATTATGCGATTGATAATATTATTTTAACATCTTTTTTATTATGACGTAATATTAAATAATAATTGTGTTTATTTATCTCTTTTATTATATATTATTTTTAACTCTAAAAAAATTTTTAAATGTATATAAGAACAAAAAAATTGTGTGTTCAAACAATATCTTAAGTTCGCTTTATTATCGAGTAAATCATAAACGTAAACTGAGATTAGCTCATTGGCTTACAAAAATATTGGTTTACGCTTGTTGGTTACCGTCAATCCGGAAAAGCCCATATGGTGCAGTTGGCGAAGGATACGGCGTGACGACGTCTCACTGTGAGAATTCTGAAAAATCTCTTGTTTACTTTTGAAAGTCCACATGTTCGTATTTCACACGAAATTTTCCTGCGGCGAGAAAAAAGTTTCGATTTTTTTCTCTCTTGTTTTTTTTTTTTTTTTTTTTTTTTTTTTTTTTTTTCTTTCGCAGTAACAGGAAACTGGACATTGCGTCTCTATGTTATAATGTTTTAGTGTAGTGTTATTTTGAGACATATGTTGAAATACATAACTAAAATTTTTCATTTGAATAACTTCATAATATTATATTTTTTTAATCTTTATTTAAATTAACATCAAATATTAAAATAAATATCACGTGTAATATACCATTTTTTATATTATTAAATTTCAAATTCTCATTTGATCTACATTCTTTAAAAGCATTGTTCGCGATCCATCACAAAATCTAGAATATAAATAATACAGAAATGTATTTATTGTTTGAAAAGTCTTTAGAACTTAGATGAAGTGATTATGTGACTTAATTTAAAAAATCATTCAATCGATGTGATCGAACGATCGATATACAAGTCTTCCAGAAGTCTAAATGACTTGGACTTTCTGATTTTATCAGTTCATTCAGAGATACTTTAAAATATTCATCTAAGAATTTCGAAGCCGTGATAGTGATCTTGAAATGAAAGAACAATAGTTTACTGTACCATAGGAATCCATTAATCTTTGTGTTCGCCTATTTTTACAAAAACCATAAATTCATTTTTTATCTATTATAATTTACATAAAATTATTATTTATTTTACCGAAACTATTATTTATTGTGAAACATTGAATCTCAAATTTTTATAAACTTAAAAGTCAAATTTATTTAAATTATTTATCATTTTATCTCACTTTTAAGCAAGTAACGTCAACATCCCACGCAAAAAAATTTCTTTTATAACGCGTTTTATAATAATTATCATATTTCCATCGATTAAAAACAATTTCAACGAAGAAAAACAATTTTTTTTTACAGATCCACAACTGCCCAATATGTGGTGCGATATCCCGCGGCACGGAGAACAGTCCACCCCTCCTTCACGAAGTAGTCGCACTACCTGCGCTTCTTGGCGGTTCCTGGATCAGTCCCTCGTGCGAGAGTCATCCGGGAGGCGCATGGCTGCGTCGTCAGTTGCGCGTTTACGCGGGCGATAAACTGTGGACCGGCCGCTGGGACTACTTTAGCGATCCTCGCTGCAGCAACTTCCTCTACGGCATCACCGCGGCCGGTAGCTACGTGCAACGCGCCCGTCGTCATCGTCGCCACGACTTCAATACCATCAACGAGGAAGACGAGGACGCAATCGGGCAAGCGATTTTCTCCCGAGCCAAGAGACAAGCGATGGATCTCGAGGAGTCAAGGAAAACGAAATACGAAACCGGCGAATCGACGAAGATCGATGACGATTCGGATCGACAGGTCACCGTGGTACTCATGAATGCCAGGATACGCCAAATTATCACGACTATGGACGACGAGACAACCGACGAGTTATTTAGAAAGAAGCAAGACGCAAAAGATCGGACGACGAAAGCAAAACGAAGCCTCGAAGAAGTCGATTACTACCATCACCTTTTACAAAACGCTCAGCCCTCGATGGCCGAATCGTTCGCGGCGATGCTACGGGGCAATCAACGTCGCGAGGAGACGACGAAGAAACCATTGCAATCGCCGACGCCAACCGGCACGACCGAGCTCGATCTCCACGTCGCGGAGAGTCTCCTGATTGCCGGCGACGTTGCCCTGGCGAATCGCTGTGGCGCCGCGCTCTCCGAGAGCAACCCACCAAAGACCACGCGAATGTCCAATTGGCCACCGAGTTGCGTGCCGCATTCGTTGGACGCGCCGTCGACGTTGGGACTACGCGCGAGGATCAGCGTCGATTGGTACGGACAGTACACTTTGTTACTCGGCGCCAGGGATAACACGCTCTGGGATGCCCCGCTGTTGCAATGCGGACCGACCAGCATGAAGAATCCGTTACTGAGGTCGCATCTGAGGAGAAGCGTCGGGCTTCGCTTTGGGATATTGTTCAATGCGTCGAGTAGAAATTTTGGTGGATTAGGTTTTGGAACGATGTTGGTTTGGCAGTTTGCACTGGTGTGGCTTAGTTTTTACATGACGCGATGAAATTCTTATTCGTTGAAGAATCTCTTTGTATTTTGAGACTGTTTTATTATTATTATTATTATTATTATAATTATTATTATTATAATTATTATTATTAATATTATTATTATTATTATTATTATTATTATTATTATATCGTTAGCGAGTGAGCGAGGTGAAAATTTATGGTGACGATTTTTTTTTTCTCGTATCGGTGAGATACCGACGTGAACTACAAGTGAGTTCTTTTTTTTTTTTATTTTTCAAACACTTATACTTCAAAACTGTTTTATTTTTTTTTAAAAATTGAATAATTTTGTTTTAACGTGTTTATGTACATTTTAAAGACGCCATAAAAATGTTTTTTACTTTTTAGTACATTTATAAGATGGATACGTTCCAACAAAAAACATTTAAAATTCGTGTACTTTATAAAAATAAATTTTTAATAATCGACAAATTAAATTTATGAATCATAAAATAGTAAAATAATAAACTTGAAATTGGCTATTTACGATAAACGTTAAAGACTTTATGTGTGTAGTGTATATTTTCGGAAATTGAAAATTAATTTTAACAATGATAATTTATAACTCCACCGAAAATAAAAGTATTTGAAATTTTTTTTTTACACAATATCGATCAAATAGTCTCTCTCTTTTTTTTTTTTTTTTTTTTATTACATTACTATTTCAAATTTTACACGGTTTGGAAAAAATTAATCGAAAGCCAATTATAAATTTAAATGAAATAAAAAGTCGACGTGTTCAAAAATAAAAAAATAAGAGTTTTAAAATAACGTTAAAAAAAAAAAAAAAAACTTTCGGCAATTAGTAATCCAAGTATCCGATGACAAGTCAACGCGGAGTAAACAGCTTATCTTTCTAAAAATCGAACATTAACAAATTAAATTTAACACCGTCGCGCCATATATCGAAACGGCGAGACCGTCGAATTATTCGAGTGAACAGATCAAAGAAAACGCGACGGCCGTAAAAGTCGCCGTGAAATGAATTCGTTAATTAACTCCGTTTAAACACTTTCGCGCATTAAACAATTTCACTTAGTTCAAGGTTCCGAAAATATGTACAAATACACATACACATGTGTATATATACGTATACGATACGTATATCCATAACCATTCATAAGGAGCTCGTCTTCTCGCGATAAATAAATTCTCCCTCTTCACTCGTCCACCACCATTAATAAATAATATATTTCCTTTATCGGATGAACCGCGAGCTGTAAATATGTAAATATACGTGTAAGCAATAGTATAAGACCTAGACCGTCGTAGATTAGAACTAGTTTTTAAAACCAGACTCCCCGAGTATCAGGGACGAACAACAACCAGTGATTTTTTAGGTTTAAGCTTCTTTGTATGTATATAATATACGTGTATGTATAAATGCACATACATAGACACATATACACAGTCGAACGGCGAAAGAAAACGAGAGGAAGAAGAAGAAAAAAAAAAATGAAACGAAAATGCCGCCGTCGCCGCATCGACTTTGATCCGCGCTCTTGATGCCGACGATTCTCTCTCTCTCTCTTTCTCTTGCGCTCGCGTATACACACACACACACACACACACACTTGTCGATATACCGAAATATTACGTCGCCTCGAGAAAAGAAATTAAAAAAAAAAAAAAAAAAAAAAAAAAAAAAAAGTAACCGGAGTGTAAGAAGAGAAAAAGAGCGTTTTATACAACGAAAAGAAGATCACAATCGATCGCGTTCAGTGACCTTTAAATATACTATATACGATTTAAAAAAATGAGAATTTATTAGACTTTTTGTAAAATCTTGTATTTTTTGAAATTTGTAAGGATTTCTTTTTTTTTTTTTTTTTTTTTTACTTTTAAGCTTAGATTATTTAAGATAGACGAAGTACCGATTCGTGGTTTCGTCATGGGATGCGAACTCCAGTGAAATTTAAGTTTAATAAGCGATCGCGAGTTTACCTCGCGTGAATTTTATGCTTATTTTGATGTACAATAATTTATATACATATATTTTTTTGTTTAGGTAAGATGTTTCTGTGCGTAGGTTGAATTTTAGTTTTAAGTTGGCGGATTACTATTATAATTTTGTTGGAATCTCGATGAGAACATTTGTATTATAATTTCTTTTTATCGAAGATCATGTTTGCTTATGGCGCTTTGATAAGTAATTAATTTTTCTTTTTTTTTTTTTTTTTCTTTACGCAATCATTATTGAGATGAAAAAACATTTGCATATTAATATTTTCTAATATTTCTTTTTCTACGAGTTGCCTTAAACCGTATCTGTAAAAAGTAAGAAGAAAAAACGTGACAAAAAAAAAAGCAAAGAAATTTCTTATAAAAGTTTATAACATACGATAGTAACTGACGTATCGATCGATATTTTTAATCGATAAATCTTTGTTGAAATTGCATAATGGTCGTATGATGTATTTATGTTAAAAGTTTAAAGAAAAATCAGTCATTGTTAAGCGATTTCAATAATGCAACAGCAAAATTATTTTCACGTACAATTCTAAAATTATAACAGTAATCACACCGTTTGTTAAATATTGTGTAAATAATATGAATTATTGTTTCTCTGTTTTTTTTTTTCTTTTTTCCTGGCGAATATAAGTTTTTTTGTCCATGTTTATATCGTCGTTTAACTTAAGTCTTGTTCATATCTTATTTGTAAACTTTTTCACGTCTTCGTCAGATGTGTACATAAATAAAAATAATTCTTACGAACAAAATAAAAAAAAAAAAGTATTAATGTGTGTCAATGTTGTAAATTATCCTCTCAAATAAAGCATTTATTTAGAAGCTCAAAAATTTCCATTACGCAAGTGACAAAATTTTCTTATCTGAACTCAATTTCATTTAGTTCAGTATCATTTCAGATCTCTAATAATTGTTGATGCAGCGCAAGTGCATTAGTGATATTTTTAATTTCCTTTCTTTATTTTTATTTTTTTTTTTTTTTTTATCGATGTTACCTTTAGATTCAAAACATTTGACATAATTATCGTTTTGAGTGATAATTGAATTTTAATAATCAAAATGACGCAAAATATTACGACAAGATCGATGTTATCCTTTCAAGAATTGACGTTGAGTATAATCGATTATTCAGTTTTTATTAGTTTGATTGGGTTGAGTCTCGTTATCGGATTATACTTTGGATTCTTCAGCAAGCAAAATAGCAAAAATGAATATCTTTTCGGAGGTAAAACAATGGGATATATTCCTATAGCTACGAGTATGCTGGCGGGGTTAGTATCTTTTACGAAATTTGACGTGAAGTCATAAACGATTGAATATTTACGTTTTTACTTTTAAGAGATGTTGATAAACCGATGTTGCTTTTTTTATTTCTTGAAATAAAATATATTTTATTCTATATTCTATATTTATTTTATTCTATATATTTTAAGATAATCAATAAATTATATATCCAATTTCATATAATTTAATTTAATATATTTAAGTATTTAAATATTTTACGTTGAAGTTCATGAAGAAATAATTAACAAGAATTCAATTATTAATATAATTTTATTTTTGATTTAAAATTTGCAATAATTTTTTCTTCGATAATTTATAATTTTGAAATATTTCGATTTAATTGACGTATTATTAGTCCGCAATTGATAAATATATATATATATATATATATATATATATATATATATATATACACTTTGTTACAGCAAGATGTTTATAACAATATTGATATTTACTATAAAAAATAATAAAAATTTTTTCGATTTAATACTAGATTGGAAATAAAACTCTGTTTATAATTACGTATATAATACCGTTAGAATTAGATACATTACCGTCAAGATAAAAAAGACAGAATTAATAAACGAACCGTATATACGTGTATACGTATATGTGATAAACTTAATCTAATAAATAAAAATTTGTTTGCGAAAGGCACGTATCCGGCATAACCCTCTTAGGCACACCGACCGAAGTTTACAAACATGGCTCGGCATACTTCTTGATCGTCTTTACGGTTATCGTCACCTATTTGGCAACGTCCCACATATTTCTACCTGTATTCTACAAGCTTCAATTACCCAGCACTTACGAATATTTGGAGATACGCTTTTCCCGTAAAATACGTACCCTGTCGTCGTTGCTTTACATCATCTCGTTGATAATGTACATACCAATCGTTATCTACGTACCGGCTCTTGCGTTTTCGCAAGTTACTGGTTACAGCCTTTATTTGATTACGTCTGTATTATGCGTTGTTTGCATCGTGTATACAAGCCTAGTAAGATTTTTTACATTTTTTTGTTTTTTTTTTGTTTTTTTTTTTTTTTTTTTTGTTTTTGTCTTTAATATTGTTTATATTGACATAATTTTGTTTTATAATGATAAATGCGAATAATGAAGTGTAAGTTCACGAAGCATTGTTGAAAATTTTAAATTATAACGCTTTTTTAAAAATTATTATTTTCTTAATAATGCAGAATTTATTATAATATATTTTTATTAATTATATATTGAACATTGAACTATTGAATTTATTGAACGATCGTATATTACTATTGAATAGTTAGAACAATTAATGTAATAAATAAAATAAATTAAATTAGGGTGGAGTCAAAGCTGTCATTTGGACGGACACGATACAATATGTATTTACACTGGGAGGACTTCTTGCGGTTTTCTTCATCGGGCTTTACTCGGTAGGAGGATTTTCCAAAGCTTGGGAAATTGCACGACAAGGAAATCGCACGGAAATATTCATGTAATGTTAAAAAATTCATTAACGATCTAAAATAAAATTTGTACTTTAGAGCATTAAATAAAAAAAAAAAAAAATAAAAAAAAAAAAACTTTTTGAATAAACGGAGTCGTTTTATAGTTTCTCGTAATAAATGTACGAAACTACTTTCGAACAATTTGAAACTTTTCTTTGTCTTAAATTTTGCCGCTAAAATAGTAAGGAAAGTTCTTACAAGTTAGTTTTTTTTTTTTTTTCTAAACGCTTTTTGTTCATCTTATGCTTAAATCTTTTTAAGTTTTTTGATTGCTTTTTTAATTGGATTTTAAATGTTAGTTTAAATAGTTTGTTATTACTTTTAGACTTTTACTGATTTTTGCTATAATCTCTAAATTTGCAATGATTAAAAAAAAAAAACTTGTTGATTAACATTTGATTAGTAATATTTTTTATAAGCTCTTCAGGTTGAATTATAAGAAATACTCCATTAATCTTATACTATAATATAAAGTACGTTATAAAAGACTAATCGTAATTCATTTATTTTTAATCTTATACTCATAAATTACTGAAGAAGTAACGTCTCCATATTTCTGCACATTTAAATATTTATTCTCAATCTTCATTTCAGAAGTATTAATTAAAATATGTCAGAAAGAATATTTTTATCAATTAATTCCATAATATTTTATTTTGCAAATTTACAAATAAAAGTTTCTTTTAAATTGTTTCAATCATTGTACAAGACTTAACATTGAATTTAAAAAATTACAAATTAATTATATTTAAAAACGATAACGCAACAATTTTACAGTATGGATCTAAGCCCTTATGTGAGAAAGACGTTTTGGGGAATGAGTATAAGTTTCAGTATAATATTCATGGCGCATTTCGGCGTTAGTCAAAACTGCGTGCAAAGATACTTATCGATATCGAAAGAAAAGGATGTTAAAAAGTAATACATTGATAAATATTTTATAATTAATGTTTTTTCACACTTATGATAACGATTGCACGTTAATGTTTTTTTTTTTTCTTTCTTTTTTTTTTTTTTTTTAGAGCGCTAATTTTATTGTGCATTGGTTTAATCTTAATGAAATGTATATGCGGATTGACTGGAATAATTATGTATGCTTGGTATCACGACTGCGACCCTATTCGTGCTAAGGTAATTTGAATGTGTTTTTTTTTTTTTTTTTTTAATAAAATCACTCGTAAATGGTAATTTTAAATTTCTTTAATGCCTAACATTCAGACCTCTAATTAATTAACTTTTGTTGAAGATCATTGAACAAAGCGACCAAATTCTTCCATACTACGTGATTGACATCGCGGGTCACATATCCGGACTTCCGGGTATTTTTCTCGCGGGGCTCGTAAGCTGCGCACTTTCTACAATGAGCGCTGCATTAAACACATTGGCCGGTACAATTTACGATGATTTTCTCGATCGTTGGCTTCCTGAGAGCTCGAACAAAGAAGTTAGAGCAACGACGATAATGAAGGTAAAAGTTTAGTTTTTTTGTTTCTTTTCTTTTCTTTTTTTTTAATTATTAATTTACAACAATTTTATTTATAAATATATTAATATTCTTATCGTTATACAAAGAAAGAAAAAATATTGTTAAAAAAATTACGCAGATAATCGCGGTAATAATCGGGCTGATCTGCATGAGTATGGTGTTCGTCGTTCAGCATCTCGGGACGATTTTCGAAATCTCGGTTAGCGTTCGAAGCGTCGTCGAGGGTCCGCTTTTCGGTCTCTTTGTCTTGGGCATGTTAATACCGTGGGTTGGTAGAAAAGGTGCGATGATCGGGAGCCTCGTCTCTCTCGTGATAATGCATTGGATCGTCATTGGACATCAATGGAACGTGTATAAGAAACGAATACGCCAGGAGGCCTTACCTTCGTCGATCGAAAACTGTCCTTATCCGTTGAACGAGACGTTACCCACGAGTGTAGACAACAAACTAAACGATAACGTCTCGATGCCCTTGAATCTAAACGACGACGAGCCGTTCTTCCTTTTCCGGATCTCGATGATGCACTTCAACCTCATTGGCACTTTGATAACCGTCGTTGTCGGACTCGTTGCGAGTTTTATCGCCGGCGAGATCGACGCGACTAAAGTTAATCCGGAACTTATCACGCCGTTAATGCGAAGGTAAATATTAATTTATATAGAAGATTTTTATTTATTTATTTATTTTTTTTTTTTTAATATCATGAAATCGGTGTTTGTACGCCGATTAAGAATTTTCAAACAAATTAAGAATTAAAGAGGAAATATCGAAAAAATATCTATATATCTTTGTATATATAAATTTTTTCTTACAAGAAAGAAAAATAATAATTATAATTACTAAAATATTATTGGAAGTCTTAGTAGTGTAATTCCGAAATATTTATAAGAAGTTAATTGATTCAAATTTAAAATATTTTTTAGATATTACTGTATTTTGTCTTAATTTATTTTTTAGAATAATTGATAATTTAAAATTTGATATTTTAATTATTTTTCATTATAATAAAAAAAGAATTTCGACTATCTAATTAATTATGCGCTTTGCAGATTTCTTCCAAGAAAAAATTACGCGGAAGTGCCACTAAAAGAAATTTCCGGCGATAAAATAACCGACGCAGAAATTCTAAAAAATTCAGAGAACAAGTTGTCGAAAGAAGACGAAATTCAAAGATGACGTGAACGGCTAACATCTGTTTGTCTTCGTATAAATTGTGCTACTTATCGACCAAAATAAATTAATTATACTTTTTTAAATATTTATGTTAGTAAGAAATGTAAACTATTATTTATTTATATGTTAATACATCTCAATAGTATTTTAAGTATTTTAACTAAAGATTGTGCAAAAAATTTTTTTAAATTTTGCTTGCAAAAACTGTAAAAATTTTTTTATTTTAAGAACATAGAAAAGATTTTTTTTTTCAAATAAAATAATAAATAAACTTTTCTTAAAAAATAATGATTATTCCAAGATTTTAATTCTATTTCATAAAAATTATAAGATTCTTATTAACAATTAATATTATTCTTTACAACTCAATTTAATTAGATTTTTTTTAAAATATTCATTGTATAAAATATAAATTCTATTTTTTTTTTTTCATCGTAAATAGTAATTAATTTTAAATTGAGAAATATAATTAGCATCTAATTATAAAAAAAAAAGTAATAACTAAATAAAAATGTAGCTTGATGTTAAACTAATGTAATATATACAAAAGAAAATGTAAATTAAACTCTTGTTTAAATAACTGAGCACATAATTCAAAAAAGAAAGAAAATTTGCAGGACACTGTGAGAGACTTGTGCCTCTGTAATTGACAACGTTAAAGCTGTACATTGAAAGAAAATTACGACAATTAAATGTCTTTTAATTTTGTGACAAACAGAATACGTACACTGCTGCTTAACAACGCTATTGAATGGTTTCTTAAAATTTTTGTTAAGAAAGACGAAAAAAAATGAAAAATGTATTTTTAACTTATTGTATCAATACATTAGTTAAAAGAGCGCAGAGTAAAACTTTTATAATTATTTTTATACCTTTTAAAAAATTAATATGTTAATAAAAACACAAGCAAAAAATATATTTTAATAAATGTTTAATTAAATTAAAAATTTATTAAAAAAAAAGAAAAAAAAAGAAAACATACATCACTAGATGTTCGATGAATTCGACTGTTTTATTAGAACATTAAAAAAATTACGCCTAAATAACTTAACAAAGCGAAAAAAAACAAAGTTATCAAATAATTTAATTTAAAAAAAAAAAACATTGAAAGCGCAAAAATTAATCACTTGTTTATTATAAACATAAAATAGAAATAAATATTTAGATTGATAAGAGTTATCTATCATTTATTTTTAAAAAATAAAATATGTTGTAAATTAATATCATATCATATCGTATCGGGATATCGTCGTATTTAAATTGTCTTAAATATTGAGAGCGGATATCTTGCAATTTCAGTAAATTTCAAGGTACCTTTCGATCGATAAATATTACTTTGCATAAATATACATAAGAGTTTCGTAGGGTTTAAAATCAATACTCTTAAAGAAATTAGCTTTCATGAATTCTTTTTGTAAATTTTTAAAATTTACGAAAATATGTAAATAATCGACAAACATATTTTAAAGCTACTTTGAACGTTCTTAAAATAAACCCTTTCAAAATGTTCACTTAAGATTATTATTAATTTTATTGCAAAGTAATATTTTTTTTTGTTTTTTTTTTATCAATAATATCAACTTAATGTATCGAAAAAAGGTGAAAGAGAATATTTAACATTTATTCATTTTTATTTTTTAAATATACAATTTTAATTTTAATTAATTTAGTTTTAAACCAGACTTAACTTGTGGCGTTTTAAACGAATGGATAAGCTTTTTTTTCTCAAATGCATTGGTGTAATAACAAAATAGTTAAAGACGAACCAAGACGATTTGCGGTAAGTAATACAATATATAAGATTTAAGAATATTTTATAATTTATCTAATTAGATATAGAAATTAAGACTTTCATTAAAAACTGATAAATAATTTTTGATAATAAATGAGTACTTAATATTAATAAATTATTAATTTAAATACGATGAAAATAATCTTCTTTTTTTCTGTCATGTAATATAAAAGTATAAGTGTTGAAGAGATTTAATTTATGAAATCGTAAAGAAAATATTTATTGAACGTGTTTGAAAAGCTTTGACAAACGCTATCGATGTTTGCAAAATAATACGTAAAGTGCATATAAGTAAACTAATCGATCATTATATCTGAAAGACATTATCGTTAGCTAATAATTCATTCATGATGATTTTTACGTATCCTTAAACAAATACCGCTATCTCATTATGAGCGTTTAAAAAATCTCGCATACACGACAAAATGTTCTTAATAAAGTGTTTCAACGAAGTAAAAATTCACAGTGCGATATTATCATTTCGATGCCGTATTGGTTGCATCCTAAATTCGTAACGATTAGCGAAGCAACGTTAGCGCAACACCTTGTTTTAATTAAATCGAATTAGACATGGATGACAACGCGACGTCGACGTTGATCAGCGTAATGCACCAATTGACGTTTGGATGGATCGATTACTTGCTATTTGTTAGTTTGCTCGGATTGAGTCTCTTAATCGGCGTTTATTTTGGATTCTTTAGTAAGCAAGATAGTGCGAATGAATACTTATTTGGTGGCCGATCAATGGCATACGTTCCGGTCGCTATAAGTATACTCGCAAGGTTTGTGTTTATTTAATTAAATGTAATAATTTATTCATAATTCAAAGTTGAAAACTGGAAATATAAAATTTTCTTTCAAAATTTTACACACCCGTAAATTTTTACCATAGTTTTAGTCAAACTTTGAAATAATTTTGTATAATTATAAGTGTCAATTATCATTAGGTAAAAAGTAATTGCTAAAAACTTTGTTGTATAAAAGCTAAACATACATATAAATGGTGCAGGTTATTTTAAACGTGAAATTTTATTTATAATCTCGTTTAAAGATTTTTATTTTGTATCTTAACATGAAAGTTGAAAAAATCCATAATAAAGTTATAAAATTTAACGTCTTCTATCTATCGTACAATTAACTAATAAAATAAAATTTGTCTTTTAAAGTTTTTTATCAGGTATAACATTCTTAGGTATACCAACGGAAGTCTATTATCATGGCGCTTATTATTTAATCGGAATTTTACCCACGATATTACTCGGCATCGTAACGGCTTACGTTTTCATACCCTTAATCCAAGATCTCCAAGTCTCCAGTACATACGAATATTTGGAATTGCGATTTTCAAAAACAATTAGAACGCTGGCCTCCTCTTTATACGTTATATCGTTATTGATATACGTACCAATTGTTATTTACGTTCCCGCGCTTGCTTTTTCCCAAGTTACGGGCTATGGCGTTCACACTATATCGCCAATTTTTTGTCTCGTTTGCATCACGTATACGTCCATGGTAAGTTATCAAAAAAACAAAACAAAAAAAAAAAACAAAAAAAAAAAAAAAAATGTAGCTTTCAAAAAATATTAAAAAATAATACTTATTAAGAAAGAAGCGATCTGTATCATAAATTTACAATTTAATTTGTAGGGTGGCGTTAAAGCAGTTGTTTGGACCGACACTATACAATTCATTTTTACTGTCGGCGGTTTATATACTTTTTTAACAATCGGAGTCAAGTCAATAGGTGGATTGTCTAAAATTTGGGATATTTCGGTCGAAGGAAAAAGATTAGACATATTCAAGTTAGAAAATCATTTATTTTATCGTGTTTTATCATGAAACTTTTAACAAAATTAATTAATATTAATTAACGTTATAGTAATTGATAAATGATTATTTTTTTTTTTTTTCAGTTTTAGTCCAAGTATTTTTGAAAGAAATACATTTTGGGGAATGACAATTGGAGCTTTCTTTACAAATACTAGTCGATTTACAATTGGACAAAAATTCATTCAAAGGTTTTTGGCAATCAATAATAGAGCTAATATAAAAAAGTAATATTATGTAATTATGTTAAAAAATATTACATTCTTTTAAATATTTATATAAATTTACCTTTTATTACAGAGCTTTATTTCTCATGACAGTTGGCTGGATTATAATACAAATATCTTGCGTCACAACGGGTCTCATCGTTTACGCAAAATATCACGATTGCGATCCTCTCCGTGCCAAGGTAAAAAGTATTAAAAAATTATATAATTATAACGTAATTTTTATTAATATTATCATTAATCTTGATTTTTAACAAAATAAATTTTTATTATTTTAATGCTTATATCTTTCTGATAATTATAATCAATTAATTCATAATTAATTAATTTTATAAACATTTTTAAATAACTTAACATTTCAATAACTACTTTTTAAAAGTTTAATAATTATTTATAGATAATTTTTGATTATTTGCTAATTTATTCTTTTTTATTATTATTATTTCAATAATCTAATTTAAAATGATTTTAACTTTAAAATTAATTATGAATAAATAAATAAAAAAAAAAAAAAAAAAAAAAAAAAATACATTTTTAGTTAATAAATCGAAACGATCAAATACTGCCTTTCTACATAATGGATATTGCTGGTCACGTACACGGTTTACCAGGTATATTTCTTGCCGGACTTGTCAGCTCTGCGTTGTCGACGATGAGCGCCAGTTTAAACACACTTTCCGGTCTTATTTATGAGGATTTCATCGATAGGTGGATACCGGAATGTCCAAATAGGGACAGAAAATCAGCTAACATTATGAAGGTATATGCGTGTATGTTAGTTATTATCGACTTGTATTGTTTTATAAAAAATGCTACTGTTGAGCTTTTCAATAATTGAATTAAAATTTTTAAACGTTGATATTTAAAATCGAAGCCATATATAATCAATATGTAAAGAATAAGTTTTACATATTTTATTAAAGTTTACTACATTATATTAAATAAAATATTAATTATATTAAAAAAATGTATATGTGCATTAAATGAAAATATAATTTAAAAATTTTAATTATGTAAAAATCAAAAAAAATGAAATAAGCGTCTAGAAGTCGTAAAAATCTGAAATTACTTATTACGTAAATGATCATTTAATTGCTTTAATGTCAATAAAATATATTTTGATTAACAGTTAATTTCACTGGTAATCGGCCTCGTAACCATCGCCATGATCTTCATAATCGAGAGACTCGGCACTATTTTCGAAATGTCCAACAGTTTAAGTACCATCGTCGACGGTCCGCTTCTCGGTCTCTTCATTCTCGGGATGTTTGTCCCGTGGGTTGGCAAAAGAGGCGCGATTTTCGGCGCCTGCGTCGCCCTCGCCTTCATGTCCTGGCTCGTCGGTGGAATGCAGTGGAACATCATCAACAAACGCTTGATTCAGCAGAGCTTACCGACTTCCGTTGATAATTGTACCTTCACCGTAAATGAAACTTTATCGCAATCGCCGACGAGCTCTAACTCTCACCTCGATTCTCCCGATAACGAACCAATGATACTGTTTCGAGTATCCTTCCTTTTTTTCATCCTCATTGGAACGTTTGTCACTGTAGCGACGGGTATTATCACGAGTTTGGTTATCAAGGAAACGGATCTTTCCAAAGTCGATCCTAAACACCTTATGCCGATTATGCGAAGGTATGCTTGGTTTTAAATTCAAACGTTTCGTTGTCATTTTTAGCAAATTAATTATGTTATAAACAAAACATTAATAAATTAAAAATTTATTGTTAATCCAATGTATGTCGGAAATTTTATTCCGATTATCACATTTTACTCGATACATGATGAAATATTGAAAACTCACGCATTTATTATACGTGAAATTTATTTGAATGATCATTTAAAGATATTGAAGTAAATAATTATTTAATGATAAAAATTTATTACACCGATAAACTTGAAATTAATATTCCAAAGTATAACGTGCACAAGCTTGATTACCTTAATTGATAAATAAGAATATATTACGTTTTTAAATGTAAATTCATTCTTTATAAAACTGTATAAAAACTACATCAATGAATAAATAATTTATATTTTCTCTTAAGTTTTATTATATTTTCAACTAATATTCAAATAATTTATTCAGACAATGTACAATTATTTTTTTCATTTTGCACGTTTTAAAGATTACTACATATTATTTGACATTAAATTCACGTAAATTTTCTATTAATAAAACTAAACACTTTTTTTTATTTTTCAGATTCATTCCAAAAAAAGAGTACATGGAAGTCTCATTGAAGGAAATGCCACCGGAAAAAATTAAATCTTAGATCGTCGAATGAAGTTAATCCAAAGATATTTTCGATTAGGTTTACTTTTTAAATTATTATTTATTTTTAAAGTATTTTAATTTGTAATATATTTACGTAAAAACGTATTTATATTATTATGATTTTATATATCATTAAACACGTTGTTATTGTTTTACAAACGTTAAAAAATTACAAAATAACACGATAACTTCAATAAATTTTTATATAAACTTCTCCATTTTTTGTTTTTATTACAATATCCATTATCATGTAAAAATTAGATTTTGAAGAAAACTATTACAAAGCTGAAATGAAAAATGTTTATGTTGTTTTTTAAAATACATATTTTATAGTATACAAGAAAACTGTGTTTAATGCATCAGATTAGTACATTATCAGTAGATTAACTATTTATTTAATTATTATTCAATAATTATAATTATAATTTAATCATGTTAATTTAAAAATTACCTGGTTGATAAATTTTTTTAAATTATACCATCTACATCAAAATTTCGGTATGTACGTTGTCTGCTATAGAAAATGTAAATAAACGTAATCTCAGCTGACATTAAATAAGCACTATCTCACAGCCAATAACGTTTTATTGAAAGACACATTTTATCCCTACTTATTATTCTTCACGAGCGATTATATTTTTTTTCCTTGTTCACTGTCTTGTCGCACCTTTATATTTCCCTATCGTTCACTGCTGGTTCATCATTGATTTGTGAAACATCATGGATTTTAACATCAATGCGACTAATTTGACGAAGGATTTAGAAAATTTGGTTTTCGGATGGATAGATTATACTTTGTTCACCGGTCTCCTTGGAGTTAGCCTTGTGATCGGTATTTATTTTGGATTTTTTAGTAAACAAGACAGTGCAAGCGAATACTTATTTGGTGGAAAATCTATGAATTATGTTCCCGTTGCAGCGAGTATTCTAGCGAGGTTGGTGCACGAACATTTAATTCGATCGTTATTTTTTACGTGAAACTAAATATCGATCAAGTTGAACAATGACAAAATTAATATCTTTAATTATCGGTTTTCTAAAATCCTTAATGTTTTTGTTCAGACATTGTGTTGATTGCACAACTAATTTAACGTTAATTGTAGTTTTGTAAAAATAAAATTCCCTCGAAAAATAATTTTATTTAAAAAAAATTCATAAATCTCGTGAATGAATATCAATATATATACTACAACAAATAATTATGTTTATTTTATAAAATTGTTTAAAATTTTATTCTATTTGTATTCTATTTTCTCGTTTAATATTTTTATAGTCTGTTGTTAATAAATTGTCATTTACTAAGAATTTTTATTATGAATAAATTACAATTGAAATTAAAAAAAAAAAAAAAAAAAAAAAAAAAAAAAAAAAAAAAAAAAAAAAAAAAAAAAACAATTCAATATAAATTAAATTATTAATTAACGTAAATAACGAATATTAACAAACAAAATGAGTTATCAAATGACTTGAAAACAAAAAATTTATTTTCCTATTCGAGATTACTCGTAATGCAATGTATTTTATACTTTGGATAAAATAAAAAGTTTGAAAAACGTAGAAACGTTATAAATAATAAAACTAACTCAATGCCCACAAGTTTTCTCTCGGGCATAACGTTTTTAGGTGTACCGACCGAAGTTTACCTCCATGGGAGTCAATATTTCGTATCGGCAATTGCTCCAATTATAATTGGATTGATTAGCGCATACGTAACGATGCCAGTATTTTACGAGCTTCAAGTATCCAGTGGCTTCGAATATTTGGAAATGAGATTTTCAAAAGTTGTTGGAAAGCTCGCCTCTATTCTTTACATTATTTCGCTCTTTGTCTACATGCCGATTGTTATGTACGTGCCGGCGCTCGCATTTTCTCAAGTAACTGGTTACAGCGTACACGCCATTACACCGATTTTCTGCACCGTTTGCATTACGTACACGAGTATGGTAATCATGTTTTTTTTTTTTTTTTTTTTTTATTTTGCTTTAAAACTTTCTTAATTTATAACGAATTTTTTATCTAATCTATTTAAAATAGTTTTATTTACAATGGTAAGGATTAAAATGTCGTTGAAAATTTTAAATTTTTAAAAGGGAGGCGTTAAAGCCGTAGTGTGGACTGATTCAATACAATTTGTTTTTACTATTGCCGGCTTGGTCACGGTTTTAATCATAGGCTTGAATACAATTGGAGGTATATCCGAAGTTTGGAGGATCTCCGAACTGGGCGGACGAATAAAATTTTTTGAGTAAGGCATTATTTAATTATCTATAAATTTTTTAAACAAAAATATATTTTGAAAAATTACGAATATATAGGTAAAATTTTTCAATAAAATTTATTTATAAGCGTCAAATTTCTTTGTATTTTTAGTATGGATCCAAGTCCTTTTAGGAGGGATACATTTTGGGCCATGACCGTTGGCCTCACGGTATCGATACTTAGTCGTTTTGGATTAGGACAAAAATTCATTCAAAGATTTTTAGCTATTGAAAAAAAATCTGACCTTAATAAGTAAAGATTAATAAAATTTTAAATGACTTTTAAGTCGACGATTAAACGTTGAAAAATAAAATACACAGACACACACATTCTTTACTTAAATTTTAGATCTATATTTTTGACTTCACTCGGCTGGATAATTATACAAATCGCTTGTGCTTTTACGGGCTTGATGATGTTTGCTCAATATTACAACTGTGATCCGTTAAAAGCAAAGGTACGTAATTTATAAGCCATCCTGAAAATTTTATCTAAAAACTTTATTCGTTTGAGATAACTTTAAAAGAGGATTAATTCAACTGTTTCATAAAGCTGATTAGCCAAAGTGATCAGACATTACCATATTACGTGATGGACGTCGCCGGTCATTTATCCGGATTACCGGGTATTTTTCTCGCCGGCCTCGTTAGTTCCGCTTTGTCGACAATGAGCGCAAGTTTGAATACTCTGTCGGGGGTTATTTACGATACGTTCGTCGATCAATGGATTGCAGAGAGCCCTAAGAAAGAATCGAAGGCTGCTAATATTATGAAGGTTTTCATAATATATACATATATTTATTTATTAAAAATTAATTAAAATTCAAAATATTTTTGTAAAAACTCGCATAAAGTCAGACGACTAAATGTAGTTTATCATTAATTAGCTCTTGTCGGTCTTCATGGGTATCCTAACAATCGCTTCGATCTTCATAATCGAGCGTTTGGGCACCGTATTCGAGTTAGCCCTAAGCCTCAACAGCGTAATGGAAGGCACGCTTTTGGGATTATACATCGCGGGAATGATGCTTCCGTGGATCAACAAAACGGGAGCTCTCGTCGGTGCGAGTACGTCTTTGGCTATCATGACTTGGCTCGTTGGTGGAGCACAATGGCACATATTGAACAAGAGGATTAATTATCCGGCGCTGCCAACATCAGCCAACGATTGTCCTTATCCTCTCAACGAGACCTTGGCTCTTTATAATACAACGACTGCGACGCCTTTGCCACCAGAGGAAGAGCCGATGATTTTGTTTCACATAGCGGTGATATATTTTACCCTTATTGGTTGCGTTATCACATTGGTAGTAGGCGGCGTTGTCAGTTTTTTTGTTGGAGAAACAAATCTGTCAAATGTTAATCCTGATTATATTTCACCGCCTATTCGTAGGTTAGTTGATTTTCATTATTTGTTGCTATAATTATTATCAATTTTTTTTTTTTTTTTTTTTTTTTTTATTAGGTCGTCGAAATTAACAATAAAAATTTGACGGGTATTTTTAATCGTGAATTTAAAATCTAAAGGAAAATTATATTTATCAAATTAGATATGGCGATGCATAATTTACGCATTCTTTAATTTATAGCTAATTTTCTCTATTTTTCATTTACAGGTTTTTACCAAAGAAAAAACATTATACAGGAATACCAATCAAAGAAATTGATGTTAACGTGAATGCCGTTAATGAGAAGTTGGAAAAATTAAATGCTTGACGAATACTTTTTATATGTTAACGTTAACACGTGTCTCGAGATCCTCGTATTTATTTATTATTAATATTATAATATATGTGCAAAACTTTTTCTAACAAATAAAACACCAGTGTTTTACGGTCAATTTATAAACTTTTGAAGCATAGTTTTCAATAAATCTCATTTTTTTTTTTTTTTTTTTTTTTTTTTTTTTTTTTTTTTTCATATTATTTGATATCTCATGTATATTTTATAAACCGTATTTTTAACGCATTATTTTACTTTAATTGTAGTTAAAATCATTTAAAAATCTTTTATTTTAATTTGAATTTAAAATAAATAATGTTGAAATATTTGATTTGCCGTTACATTGTCATAAAAATTTAATGATATTCTTACGCAATGCGATTTTTTTTAATTGTAAGTTCAAAAAAACAAAAAATATTCTTTTTAGCACATGTACTTTCCTGCATTATTTTAAAATCCTTAGAATATTATAAATACATCAAGTAATAATAATTTCATAAGCAAATAATTAATTTTTTTAAGATCATTAGTATTGCGTAACATAGAAGAGAAAACGATAAAATTATAGTAGTTGTATTTACTCATACCTCAGATAATTGTAGACGTAATTTAAATTTGACGAATCTAAGAAATAGTCTTATCTCAGTACTTAATACGACGCTGATGAAAAATCTTAACATTGACATTCAACTTCTACTTTTCCAGTTTTAATCATTCTTTCTTACCGTCTTAATTAGCTCGTTTCATTGAAGCAAATGTCTTTTAAAATTTTCAGTTTAAAATAAGAGAAAGAAAATAAAAAAAAAAAAAATGAAGGTGATTGGGACTACATTAGCTCCCGCTGTCGAAATGAAACAGTTGGTTTTCGGATGGTCGGATTATTGTTTATTCGGTATATTGCTTGGTGTAAGCCTTCTGATTGGCTTGTATTTTGGGATATTTAGTAAACAAAATAGCACCTCGGAATATCTTTATGGCGGTAAACATATGCATTACGTTCCCGTTGCAATAAGTATTCTTGCAAGGTATGTTATTATATAATTTTTTATTTAAATCATTTTGATTATTGAATTATTAGTTTTGTTGTTTATGATAAAAATATTTTAATAATTAATGATTCTGTAAAATAACATTATTTTTCAATTTTGATTCGATTTTACAAATATATAAAATTTCAAATTATTTTTATAAAATAGTTAGAATAATTTAAAATCCTTTATAATATTTTGCATAAAGTCTCTTGAAATTTAAAATAAATATGTTTACATAAAAATAAAGCCATAAAAAATGTTAACGTATTTAAATTTTTTTTTTTTAACGCATACCTAAAAAACTTTTCAATAATACCGGCTATAACTTTTAAGGAATTATGATTTTATTGCTTTATTGATAACAATACTACTAAATTTTCCAGCTCCTTATCATATTTAAATAGAATTAAAATTTATAAGTTCTAGAAAATGAAAAGTGTCATATTTATAACAAAACTTAGAGATGTAAAAAATTACTTAATTGTTACATTATCAGATCGTATGAATAAAAAAAAATGTAAAATAAACGTATTAAATGTTAAGATTGTTATTATAAGAAAATGTCAACTATTTCAAAAAGTCACGAAATAGATAATTAAACGATCTTCTAACTTTTAACAGCTTTCTATCGGGAATAACGTTTCTCGGTGTACCAACGGAAGTTTACCTCCACGGTAGTCAATATTTCGCAGCGACGGTTGCCGCCCTGTTGATAGGATTGACATCGGCATACGTAACGATGCCGGTATTTCATCAATTACAAGTATGCAGCTGTCACGAGTATTTGGAAATGAGATTCTCGAAAGCCGTAAGGCTTTTCGCTTCGGCCCTCTACACCGTTTCCTTGTTTATATACATTCCAGTAGTGGTTTATACGCCGGCGCTCGCTTTTTCACAAGTTACCGGGCTGCATTTGCACATGATAACGCCGATATTTTGCATGATATGCATAACTTATACGAGCTTGGTGAGTTGTGTCGTTTTATTCTTTTTGTAAATAATTTTGCGCCGTAATGTAATTTTATTAAAATATTAAACGATTTTAATTCATTTATTCTAGGTGTATTATTTATGTTGCACTGCAGTTTTATTGTAATTTAATAAAAGTTTTTTAAAATAAATAAGAATGCCGCCATATTCTTCTTTAACAAAATGACTCTTTAGTAGAATCTTAGACAATAAATAAAAAAAGAAAATTTAAACGATATTGCAGGGTGGCGTAAGGGCAGTCGTATGGACGGACACTTTACAATTCATTTTTACAATCGGTGGACTGGCGACCGTATTGATATTAGGCGTAAGAGCCGTGGGTGGAATCGAAGATGCATGGGAAATTGCCGAAGAAGGAGGGAGAATAAAATTTTTCGAGTGAGAAATTATCCAGTACCGTATCGATTAATTATAATTTTAAACGAAAAAGTCTTTAATCGATTAATTTTTGCAGCATGAATCCGAGCCCTTTCGATAGAAATACTATTTGGGCGATGTCCTTGGGTATGACGTTTACGATGCTCAGTCGTTTCGGACTTGGGCAAAAATATATCCAGAGATATTTGGCCATCGAGAAGGAAGCCGACGTTAAAAAGTATTGTTTCATTTTTCTTTTTTTTTCTTTTTTAATAAATTCATAATTAAAATAATACTAAGTCAAGTTATTCAACTTCAATTTATAAAAAATTGTAAAACATTTTTAACTATTGCATAAACAAACGAGCGATAATTGATTACAACAGCGATGATTAATTGATTAAGATTTATTAATGAAAACATAAATAAATTAAAGCATCCCTATACAAGGTAAAAATATTTTATCGATTCTTAATTCTCGTACAAATCACTTTTTACCGTGGTACATTTGTTACTTAGTGAGCATAGTTGTAACCTTACGAATCAAAAATGCTAACAACTATGATTACACTTCCTTTTTGCAAAATATCTTCTTTATTTAATATTAGAATAATAAAATAAAAATTTAAATGTAAATTTTTCACAATAAAATATTTTTTTTTTTTTTTTTTTTTTTTTATTATTAAAAATATGCATTAAAAGATATGTTACCTCATATTGATTATATAAGTGATTGAAAAGTAATTATAAAATTAGTAAAACAATAAATTTGTCATTTATTTCAAAATAAACAGTGAAAAAAAAAAAAAAAATCATAGCTCCATTATTCATAAAGTTTTAAAGGGACAGCACGCGGAACAATGTTTTGTATTAGCGGCGAGCTCGCGAAAATTCTTGGAATCGCGACCGAGATATTTTCTAGGAATCGTTTTAAAGCCGCCAAGGGCGTTAAACTCTACGCTTGAATGAATGAGAAACCTTAAAGAAAATAGGATATACATATTATGTAAAAATGTTTTTTTTTTTTTTTTTTTTTTTTTTTTTTTTATAAACGATTTATAAAAAAAATATAGAAAAATATATATAAAAATATTTATGGAAAATAGAATTATAATCAAAATTATTAATTAGAAATTTTTTTACCGCATAATAATAAAGCATTTCATTACCACATTTACTTTAATATTTGTTCAAGAGCCATAATATTGACATCATTTGGTTGGGCAACTCTGCAGGTCGCGTGTGTCTACGTAGGAATAATTATGTATGCTCGTTATCACGACTGTGATCCATATACTGCTAAGGTATGAATATTGATATCGTCTTGGATTTTCTTTTCTTTTTTTTTTTTTTTTTTTTTTTTTTTTTTTTTTTTTTTTTTTTTTTTTTTTTATATTTACAGAGTATTTTGATTGTGCTAGAATTTGTTTGATTTCTATTGATTTATATTTTTTTTTATGCTAAATATTTTTTATAACAATTATTTATAATATGAAAATATTTTGATATGCAATTGATAAACAATATACTTATGACAATATTTTTATAAATTATATAAAAGTAAAAAAATTTCTTTTAAAAAAATGACGACAATATTAATTTTATGAAAAATTACAATGCTATTGCATATATAATAAACATCATTTTAAAATAAATAAACATAATCGATAATTCAACGAAATTTAATCGTTAAAGTTAGTCGATCGAAGCGACCAAACATTACCGTACTATGTGATGGACATCGCCGGACACATATTTGGCCTTCCGGGTATATTTCTTGCGGGTTTGGTCAGCTCCGCGCTCTCGACTATGAGCGCCAGTCTGAATACCCTTTCCGGGACTATTTACGAAAACTTCATCGATCGGTTCATGGAAGCTGGACCGCATAAGGAAGCTAAGGCTGCAAATATTATGAAGGTTGTTGAATTTTTTTTTTAATCGATCTCCGCGTTGGAATTTATCTGATCTTGATTTTTATAAAAAGGATTTTCAGCAATATTTTCATCGCAAAATACTCGTACTTTTCAATCGAATGATTTTAGAATCGTTTAATCGAAATTGTTTGCATTATAAAATCTTTTATATTTCATTAAAATATTCAACTTTAAACCAATGAAAGAATCAAAGCAAACGTTTACCTTGCATAATTCTACTTATATGCGCGTAATACGACAGTTAACAATTATTCAATCACTCGATACAAAAAAAAATAAATCGTAAATATATCTTACAGGTAATGTCGGTGATCGTAGGTTTGATCACCATCGGTTTAATCTTCATAATCGAACGTTTGGGTACGGTATTCGAGATGGCTTACGGTTTGAACAGCGCAACGGAGGGTCCGCTTTTGGGACTGTTCATTTTGGGTATGCTCTTTCCGTGGATCGGCAAAAAAGGCGCGATAAGCGGCGCTTGCGTATCCTTGATATTCATGACCTGGCTAATCGCCGGCACCCAATGGCACGTGATAAACAAACGCATTCGCAATCCGAGTTTGCCGATTTCCGTTGAAAATTGCCCGTATCCGTTGAACGAGACGATAAAGCAATACGAGGAGACGACTTTGCCGCCATTGATTAAACCCGACGAGGAGCCGATGATTCTGTTTCAGATAGCCATTTTGTATTTCACATTTATCGGTAGCGTCATCACCGTCGTCGTCGCGAGCGCCGTGAGTTACTTGACCGGAGAAACCGAGGATGTTGATAAAGTTGATCTTCGACATATTTCGCCGATTATACGAGAGTCAGTATCATCTATGATTCATCGTTGTACAATATTATATTATCAATTGAAATAACGTTTATTTAATTTTTTTTTTTTTTTTTTTTTTTTTTATTCTACTTCGCAGTTATTTCAAACCCAAGGATTCTATTGTGGAAATGTCGGCGAACGGTAGCGTTGACAAAAAGACAAACAATACCGAAGCCGTGGAAATCTGTGAAATTTGAAGAAAAAAAAATATTTTAATTGTAAATAAACGAGAAATAAATTATTTCTTTTAGGTTTAAATAAATAAATATATAATAATATTGAATGCGATGATTCAAATATTATCACGTTTTTTTTAAAGCATATATATATATATATATATATATATATATATATATATATATATATCTAGACCTAGATAATTCATATCTATATTGTATATAAAATGTAAACTTGTTTTTACATGTAAATTAAAAATAAAAAAATTAAAAATTTTAAATAACTTTATGTAAATATATTTCAAATAAATTCAAACATACAGCCACACAAGCTTAATATTCATTTAAAATGAAGTTTTAAAATCTATTCCAATGCGCGAAAGCCGCAATCAAAGCCAGTACGAAAAATCTTTCCCACAGAGCGCATAATCAAACAATCGAGCAATTTCTCTTCCTCGGTTCATCCACAAACCGAGCGCAATATTCGCATCGGAATTTCGCAATGAATTATTCCACGACGGGAAACTGCATCAGCATTCGAAGCATCGAATCCTATTAATCGCATACAATTGTATATTTATATGCACGCGAAATACATCCAATCGAAGAATCTGTCGCTGGGCGAAAATCCGCGGCGCATTTAGCGAAAATGATAAAATATAATAACATTATCACCGAGGAGTCTAGTGCATATCCCAGGGCTTTCGGTTAGAGGGGCGGCAATCGAAAGCTCGTGCGCGCTTATCGATCAGCGTGTACGCAGGCGCCGTGTGCTCTCACCGAGTACGATGTATTTATATATATATATATATTTGTGTGTATATATACACGTACACAAATGTGAAACTCGCTGGATTTTCCAACCGCCATACATGTATATATATATATATATATACGAAGTACGAATGAACTCCTTTGACTAAAGGTAAAATACGGTATTCTACCCGGTAATTGAGCAACGGGTAACGTCGACGTCGTTACCCGCCATTCACTATTTTCGCTCGATAATTCGACTTCTCCGGCTTCTTGCTATGGTGCACGTTTACGTTTTACTAATCGATTTAGAATTTACGCGAGTACGCGTATAGGAGAGGAAGGTGAGTTGAAGAGACGATAAGGACTGTTGGGATGTGTACGGAGTAACGACGAATTGAAAACGCGATGACTCGTTCGATATGTAGTATGCATAGATGCGCTCTCGCTCTAATGATTATTAATTGTAGCCGTGAGAAATGGGATTGATTGAAATTACGTTAAGGACGGATGTCGACTTGTAAATGCTGGTGATAAATCGTTATCTCTATGTATCTACACGAATAACGTCGCATTTTTCACTATTTTTCTTCCATATATTCAATTTTTATTACTTAAGAAAATTATGGATCAATTATTTCATTTGTTCTTAAATGTTAAAAATAATGTCAAGTTATTTTTTATCCCCAAAAACGGTTGCTAATTGAACAAATCCAGAAAACATAAATAACAGGTAAACATTTACACTCTAATAAATTTATCCACTTCACACTCATTCAATTCTTCAATAATCGTAAGCTCCGATAAGAAAAAGAAGAAGTAGTAACCGCAAGGGAATAACAACGATAGGTTTACGCCGGTTAATGATTCCTAGCTCGCTTTCCGTATCGCAAATCTCGCGACCTAGAGAAGAATAGCGAGGAGGCGTAAGAAAGCGAGAAAAAAAAAGATAAAATGAGAGTAAAAGAATGAGAGAGAGAGAGAGAGAGAGACGTAGCGCGCGCGGGGGATGAGATCTGGGCCGCGCCTATGTACAACACGTGGGAGAAACGCACGCGCGCGCGCGCGCGCGAAAGCGAACGCGAACGCGAACTCCGAGACTCGCGAGAGGATAGACGTGACGGCACGAGTGAGCAACGGTAGTTCTGCACTTCCCCTCGGCCGAGACGCGTCCTCTCCCTCTCCCTCTCTTTCTCTTTCTCTCTCTCTCTCTCTCTCTCTCTCTCTCTCTTTCTCTTTTGCTCAAGCGCGGGTCAGCAGCATCTCGCTGACTGCAGCTTTGTGTTGTACGTGTGTCGGTATACTCCGGAGCTCTTTATCTCGACCGCGCTCTAGCTCACGCGCGCTCGTGCATTAGTGAATGTGTGTGTGTGTACGTATAGCCTCGTTATCGCGCGGGCAACAAGTTACGCTCTGTACGCCAGGAAAAAGTGAGCGCGACGGTGCGCCGGGTCTTGCGCTCTCACCGAAATTTCGCTCTTTCTTCCTCGTTGTAAAGTTTCCTTTCGGCTTTTCTTTATTGTTTCTTTCGTCACCGGAGCTACAATCGCGAGAGACGAACGAGTTCGAGTCAGCTGTGGGGGAGAAAGAACCTAGAGAGACAGAGAAATGAGACTTTAGAGGGGAGAAAAAGATATTATCGAACCGATGGCTGACTGTGTAGCAGGTGAGTGTTGCTCGGCACTTTTTCTCTTTCTTCCTCATCTTCGTGATTTTTTTTTCTCCTTCTTCGACGCTTTTTTTTCGTTTATTTTAATCCCCTTATCGTGGTGAAACGACAAAAAGAGAAAGGAGGAATAATAATTCATGGAAAGGACTTAAAATTCGTACGGGTTCACGGATGACAACAGTTGCATTCGGTCGATATGAGGATATTGAAATATACACAGGGGTCAACCGAATATTTTTAGTTGGAGTAGGTGTATGGTCTTAAAAATAAAACGAAAGTTTAATCCCGAGCTTTTTATCTTCGAGTCAAGCAATATAAAATGAATATCGTAAATTTTTTTTCTTAACAATAATTTAAATTGCATATCAAATGTGCAAATTTATACCTAAAAACATCGTTAATTTAATGAAATAGGATTTTGAAGTTTTCTAAGTTTCAAATTCAACTAATATATCTAATAATTTATGCAATAAATTAACTTTGTGATAATTAGACAAAATAAATCACATCATTACTTTGGAAAGTTGAAAACTTTAAATTCAATCCGGAATGAAATAAATTATTTTTAAATTAATTAACCATATAAATTAATTGTTTTAAACTATTATAAATTAGTAATTTTTTTACTATAATGTCTAATTCATTCCTTTTTATTCGAAATTAAAAAGTCCATTTCGATTTTTAAAAATTTTTAAATATAAAATCTATCAATTGTATGAATTTCTAAAAAAAATATTAAAATACTTCTTCATTTTGATTTGATGAAAAATATCCAAAATATATGTAAATCAGATTTTCCTAAATAAAATAAAAAAGAAAAAAAAAAAAAAAATCAACGAAAAATAATAACGAAAAAAAATGAAAATACTGCACCACTTTGTTTTTAAACAATAAAAACGAAACATAAACTTTCCAAACGCAAAAACACAAAAGTGTTAAATTTAATACATTGTATCAACCATATGTCTCTCATCTCATCATCATAGTATAACCATCTCATCGCGTAACTGGATACCAAACAAACTCAACCACATGTACTACCTAAATTTGTTTCAATAAAAATTTATGCGGATATAAATAATCATTCATCAGTATGCTAACAAGTTTAAACAGGCAATTGACTATTTTCAAGCTGATTTACATCTCAATTTCAAGATTGAAACAGTTTTTAACAAAGAATATACTTAATTAGCTTTTTCTTTATCAAAATTCAAATGTAGAATTTAAAAAGAAAAATTGATACCGTTTAAATCAATCACGATTAAACTGCCGTATAATTAAAAAATATCGTAATAATTAATTAATAATTCATTATAGATTTCTTTGAATCGTGAATAAATGCATAAAAGTTTATTAAAATTTTTCAATGAATAAATTAAATATTTAATTATAAATTATTATGATTAAATATATGGCCAAAGTTTAATTTTACGAAGTATTACAGTTACAAAACGAAACTTTTTGGATTCAATATTTATGTAAAATTGTATAATATTATAATTTTAAAAATTTTATAATAATTTTCAAAGTTTTAATAAATAATATCTGCAGTATAATTAGATAATTATAAATTATAATCTTTTTTTTTTTAAAGTATTTTTATAACATATTAGGTATTTTTTCAATTAAATGTCATTTTGAATTTCACTTTGTTTTCGTACACTTAAATTCATTCGTTGATAACATAAATTGTTTTAACGTTTAATTAAAAGTTTTATTACACAAATAATTGTATTATTTATACTTACTTAATACAAAACCAATTTATTTTTGTTACATCATTTTTTTTTTTTTTCTTTTTATCAAACGAGCTGTGCGAAAACTTAAAAAAGTTAAGAATCTTAATATATTATCTTGTTACAAGATCGATCGTAACATGCATTTTCAATATCCAGCAAAAGCATATCCCTTTCAAAATTCTGTCACCGGCAATTTTCTAATCTTCTTAAATAACATTACGCAATATTCGTGCATATATTGGTATATATATATATGTATATACACCATCACGCAATCGTCACTTCCTTTCATCAAAAATATTCTCCATCGCGCGCATTTACAATGTCTACATGCACACAAAGATGTACGTATATACCCCACAATAAACACGAAGCACCGATTAACGGAATTTATACGCACGTTTAACAAAACTCATTATTTCTCTTTTACATTCAATCCGGCAACGGTAACGAAAAAGCAGCAGTAACAGCAGCGGCAGCGGGGGCAGCAACAACGGCAACGATAGTCAGCGACATAAACCGACGCTCGTTCAGCGACGACTTCCTTCTTCTCGGCTCGTCATCCGGTAGCAGCGGTAAAGCTCGACGACGACGTCGTTCCGAGGCTACTTAAGCCGCGAATGACAACGGCATTGCTCCGTAAAAAGACGACAAAAGAAACGAGGAGAACGAGAAAAGAAAGGATAAGAGACTAGTAGAATGGAGCAAAAAAAAAGCAAAAAAGAAAAGGAAAAAAAAGGCTACTTTCGAGGATCGAAGGAAGATAATGCGGCGAACTGTCGTCGTCGTCGTCGTTGCTTCCAAGTCCCACGTCTTGTGCCGGCCGCGTAATAATAGACGCAAACGGAGCAGATACAACAACGACGAAGACGACTACGACGTTTTACGAGGACGAGGGGAAGAGCAGCCGTCAAAGCAGTCGGCCGCGCACAAAGCGAGAAGAAACCACTGAATCATCCGGCTGAACGGCTAACGCGCGTTTTCGCGATCTGTGTATATATATATGTACTCACACATATATATATATATATATATATATATATATATATATATACGCACACATACGTATATTACGAGAAGAAAAGGAGGAAAGCAATACACGGGGATTTAGTTGGGAAAGTGTGTCGCGAACGGATCGCCGTGACAAAGAAATAAACGCGCTTTTAAACTTTCGATCGACTTTTGTTTTGTTTTGTTTTTTTTTTTTTTCGCAAAGTTGCGCGAGTTTAACCTCGAGAAACTAAAACGATACTTTTCTTCTTTTTTTTCTTTTTGAAATTGGTACGCGATTTGTTCGCATTCGTATTTAAAGATGACTACTTTCTTCTTTTTTCACGTAAGTTTTCTGTTGGATAACGAATATTATTCATTTTTTTATTGTAAATTGTACGCCGATGTATTTTGATACGAATGTTTATCGTCTTTTATAAAGAATTTTACGAATAAATTATGTAGAATTAAGTTACGAGGGATTAATGAAAATGACGTTGGTATAAACGAAGATGAATTTACAGTGCCAAAAATATTTTAATTAATTGATTAAATAGGTTATAATAATAAAAAAAAAATATATACATATATACATGTATATATATATATATTTCACTTACTAAATTAAATGTGTTCTTTAAATATAATTGATTTGAATAATTAATACGAAAACATATATTATTGCTAAAGTCGATAATTGTTTTATCAAATGAGAGATAAGAGTTAAATCATCGATTTAATTAAAATTATTTGAATATACAATTAGTAAATTATTATTATTAAAGATTATCGTAGAGATAGTGACGCCGATTCAATTATGCCTATTATTTGTCATGCAGCATTTGATGCATAAATTTGACAATTAAAACTAAAATTGTGATATAAATTTATCAAAAGTCGATAAATAAAAAAAAAATGAATAATTATTAAAAAATAGATTTCTCATCGTTTCGAGCTTCTAATTTCAAAGATTTATGTTGAATTTTACGGTCCTGTATCAACCAACCAAAAATATAAATTTTTATTTAAGTTGTTATTTTGTTGCTGTAAACCCCTTAAAAAAAAGGAATAAAACTTGATTGTTTAAAAAAAAATTTCCTGATACTATAATGGATTAGCTCTGAAGGTAAATTTAGAATTGACGATCACATTGTCATTTTCTAAAATGTTAGTATTGAATGTGTGATTAAATTTTTAAAACCACGCGATAAATTCTAAAGTAGTCTCTAACTGTGTGATACTAAGAGATAAAAAATTAATAAAAAAAAATAATAATACCTTTAAGTGACGTACTAAGTACTAAGTGTTTGAAATACAAGTACCGATGCGTGTATGTGTGTAGATAACTATACATTCTTAAAAATCGATAGATTTAACGATAAAATAAAGAATTAAAAAAAAATAAATAAATAAATGAAGTAGTGGTAATTGTTTAGATAATAATCCCGAGTACATTTTCTAGGTAAACAATTGACCTAAGGAAAAAAAAAGGGAAACATACTTTTGAAAAAACTTGACTTTATTATTACCGGCAGCTACAAGCAATAAAACTAAACAATAAAGAAAAAAACCAGCTCGAATTTTTCTCCTTCGCTCGACGAAATCGAGTGTACAGGTCCACATAATTAATAAATCTATAAACTTTCGAGTGTTGATTCGATAAATCGATAAAACGAAGCGATGTAAGTGAAAGAACGCGCGAAAGGAAATAAAAAAAGCAAAAGATAATCAAACCGCTAAGGATATAAGAAAGAAAAAGAAGAATAAAAAATAAAATAAACATAATAATCAATCGCTATCGTGCGATGATCCCGCGCCCAACGAACCAGCCGTCGTCGTCTTCGTGTCATCATGTCATCCTCGTCGACGTTACTGTTTCAAAAAGGCCTACTGGCACTGAGCATCGCCGCGGCCCTCATACTCCTCTGCATCTTGGCCCGTCGTCGTTTCGCCGCGTACGAGGAGTCGACTCGGGCGCGCAACAATTTCCTCGCCGAGGTATTGGCCAACGTCAGCGAGGGTCTCGATCGCATCGAAGCCGGCCTCGATGACATAGCCGCGAGGGCCGCCAACGCGAAGGCGAGACTCGGCGAGCTCACCGCCGCGCGCAAGCAACGATTGCTCGCTTGCGCCATACTCCGCGAAAGATACCAGATGGAGAATAAGAAATTTGAGAGGAGGAGAAAGCCGAGCAACGGTAAAGTTACGTGACGAATTTTGAGTAAGGAGATTCGTGTAGAGGATTAAGAATTGTGAGTTGTTTTGTTTTTTTTTTTGTTTTTTTGTTTTTTTTTTTGCTTTTTATCGATACGTTATTACGATTATTGGTGCTACGTTTATGGACAGCGTAATGTATGTAAGATAAGTGTTTCGATGAGTAGATACGTTGTTGTACGAATTTTATATTGGATAAGTAACGCCTGTAATGAAATTCTAAATCATGTACATAAAGATTGCATCAAGCATTGAGTTATTTTACTGAATTAATTTAGTATAAACGAAATAAACATACCTGACTATGTAGATTACTTTTTCATTCTTAAAATTCAATTTTTTTATGAAATAATTACCAATGAAACGGTAACTAAATACTATTTCTAACAAAAATAAAGAGCTTATAAAATATTTAGACTAAGCTTTTCGATAAATTTACAATACTTTTAAAAGTACGTTCTTTTCATTTCATTTCATGAGTTGACGTGTCGTTTGAATTATACGCGGATTATAGGATGAATTATAAGTCGAATTTTCTAATATATAAATTCATTAGATAAAATTAACATTTATTAATAATTTGTGAAAGAAAATTGGTAATATTTTTTTTTTTTTTTTTTTTTTTAAAAATCAACAAAATGCATTTATTTAATATTTCTAAAAGAAGATATTGAATGATTTCTTATAAATAGTTTGAAAATTTTGAAACATAGAATATTAATATACTTAATTCCAATATTAATCCTCAATTAATCTCAATTAAATAGTTCTATAGATTTATTTTAATGAAAAAAAAAAAAAAAAAAAAATTAATAATTGAACAATTGTTATATATTTTAAATAAATTATAACTACAAAGTCTGTTTTGTGCATTACAATATGTAATTGTTTAATTCAGTAAAATCATTTTAATATATCAATGCAACTGCTTTTGTCAAGGCATACATTAAAATTTGTTAAAAAAAAAAACTTTAAAAATCAAAATTTTATTGTATGAAATCCATTAAATTAGTAATCATTAAAAGCAAGCTCGAAAATAGGTATATTGAAAAAAGAAAAACTTTATTGAAAAACCTGACCTGGAATTGTATTTTTTATTCTAACAAATAATAAATTAAAGTGTAACAAGTATTACCAATTAAAAATGCAATACAGAAACTATATATTCCTTAAATCAGCTTAGAAATCGTTAATGTATTAAACTGCCAAATATGTACGTGTGAGTATATAAAAAGAATTTCGAAAGAATATGGAAATATTTCGATAAAATGATTTAGTTAATCAAATCATAAGACGCATCGTCGTACACAGCATTTTAAATGAAAATTTTTTACAATTTTTTTTCAATTTACAATATAAATGGTATTATTAAAATTGAAAAATAAGAAATTCATTTCACGACGCTTTTAATAAAATAATCTTTAATATTATAAGATTAATAGTTTATAGGTTGTTCTAGTGCAAACTCATTCTTGAAATATTTTCCATTCTTTCCGAAATGCCTTAAATATTCAAAAAACAACACATTTATTTCTTTGTCAAAAAAAATATATATATATATATATATTAAATTTGAAGCACGTATTCCGAAATATATGCATAACTTTGCACACCTAGTTTTTATCAAATTCAAATGCATTTAAAAGGTGTACTATAGATATTCTAAAACATCACCGAATCGTTTGTAATCATTGTATATGTTAATTGATTGTGTATCACTAATTCATCGATTCGGGTGTGTAGAATAGAAAGTTCACAAGATTTCTTGTAGATATAATTATAGAGCACTTAATCCGATAACGATACGAGAAAATTAAACGGTGTAATTTATTGGCTAATCTACCATTTGACGTTAATACATATTCCACGAATTTTTATTAAAATCAATGAACAAATATAAATTGAGCAAGTCGATATGAATGTTTTTCATTTAAATTTGTCTATACGTAATTTTGTTGATTGTAGTAAAATATCTTAGTGGCATATTTGTCGATTATTTTAATTAGTTAATCGATTATCGAATAATCTTAATGTGTTACGAGTTTAATTATGATCTCTTCATTATTTATTTAAAGCTTTAATATATACATAATAATACATACATTTTTTTTTATCTCTCAAACTATGTAATTTTTAATTAATAATTATAACTTTCCCCGAAACATTAGTTAACTTGTTCGACGATATTAGCAATTAATTTTTAAACAAAAATCAAGGACTAATAAAAAGATTAATAAATGTTTCACTAACTTAATAGAACATAAATGGACCAAACTTTAATACGCCTCTATACAAATTTTCATTTAAACGAAAAATGTATGCATACCTACAAGTTTATAATACACATACATATATAAAATATGATACTTTAATGTGCCAAATGTTATACATATATATGTTATTCTACAACAAAGTTATTTTTATTATTTACATATAGTTTTTAAATGGAATTAAAATAGTTTTCGGTATAAATAATATCGATGTGATATCATACCACTGACCACCTAATAATAATAACGATAAAATTATTTACACGCACGCATGTACAAACTATCTTTCATAATGAAAATAAAAATTTAAACAAATTATTTGGTATTTCACGTAATATTTACTTAAAAATAAAAAAAAAAGTTTTTAAATTTTATAACGAAACAAAATACGCTCGTAATAAATACTTGATATTAAAAAAAAAGAGAGAGAAAAAATAAAATACAATTGCAAATTACACTTCTCTTTTACGATCTAAATATTATCAAAAAAAATCGTCTTATTTGATCTTGATTTAAACAATGAGGTCGGAAAATATTATAACGCAAGGGAACAATATCAGTGTCTGCAATGCTAACGAAATTAAAACGCTGCTAAAATAAAAGCGATAAAAGAATGTGGATGTTGTAAATTGAATGAAATGAAAGAGAGAGAGAGAGAGAGAGAGAGAGAGAAAAATAACGACTTGAATGACAAATGTATGTAAAACGAATGAAGAATCGTTTATTTTTTCACTATAAATTATAAAGGTAAAATAGAAAGAAGTAATTTTCGGAATGAAAACGACGAGTGATAAGAAAAAAATGAGACAATCACATAATGGTATCGAAGAAAAAATAAAATAAGGGGGAAAGAATTTTTGTCGAGAGAAATATAAAATTTTCAAAATCTAAGGAAGAAGTGAAATAAAAGAATATCGATATTTATGAAAAATGGTATCTTTCACGTGTGAGAATCTAATGCACAAATTCTAAGAATATAATATGAAAAGCCAAAAGTAGAAAGTTGAATTTAATCTGTCGAGTGATCTATTTCAAGAACGAAGTTAAAAATTCCGAGCTCGCGGCTCGGATATTTTTAATGAAAGTAAACTTGTAATTATCTTCGTTATAAAATACATGTATCTAAAGGGTAGCTTATCATTATTATTATCATTAATATGTCTAGGTGTTATAATTTAAACTAAGGTCCTTATTTTAAAATAAATACACGTTTATTTTTTATTTTTATTACTGTATCAAAATTAATTTTAAAAATTTATGTAATAAACATTTGCTTATGGCATTATCGGTTAATCGATATATTATCTCTTGTGTAAATTTTTTCATCTGTAAAATGTTACGAATAAAGTTACACGTACAATACATAAATAATTTTTCTTTTTATTTATTGCCTTCCTTCTCGATCATTTATTATATAAAAAAATTTATATTTATTTTAAAATAAAGATACTGTATTTAGTTTTTTAAAATAAAAATTGGCTTTTTTTGATAATAAATTTTCTGAAATAAAGTTGAAATTGTGTAATTTTAAAAGTAAAATATATATATATATATATATATATATATAAAGTTTTAAATATTATTTATGTTGGAATTTATTTTCCTAATTAATAAATAAATATAAAAATAATCACATTACCAATCCCATCAGCAAATATTTTTTGTCGTTCGCTTTTTAAATATTATTCTATATTTTTCAGATACATCGTATTTCAATGATTATAAATTTAGTATAAAAATAACTTGAATAAACATTATCACTTTGAATGCATAGATTTGATAATTACTGTGCATAAATGAAAACATACAGATTTAAAGTTTGCTTGTTTTGTTTTTTGAAAAAATATCACAATTTTGATGTATGAAATAAAATGTGTTACTTCAAACGGATAAGGCATTTTCTTATCAATTTTAAACATGTTTGAAAAACAATATATTTTAATTAAATAGTAGGTTTTTGAAATGTGCATTTCAAAATAATTAAAAAATAAAATAATACGCCAAT
The DNA here is from genome assembly GCA_949987625.1 of Chalcis sispes. Classification (NCBI taxonomy): domain Eukaryota; kingdom Metazoa; phylum Arthropoda; class Insecta; order Hymenoptera; family Chalcididae; genus Chalcis; species Chalcis sispes. The sequence goes on from OX465095.1 coordinate 61,743,081, forward strand.
TATTTATAAGAATTAAAAAGAAAAAATTTTTCATTTAAATGCATTTAAAGGCAATCTCAAGAATTACAATCGAATTAAAAATATTGATTTGAAATTTTAAGTGTCAAAGCATATTCAATTAATCGAATAAATTTGCAATTATTGAATAATAGCGAAATATGTAAAATAACTAATTAACATGATAATATGAACAAACGAGTCACCGCTTAATTATTCAAACGTTAACGTTTAAAAACTCAATCGTTATCAGCCACGCTCGACAAAATTTGCGAATAGCTTAGATGGAACGTTCCAATGAATTCTTAGTACATTTCGGAGCCGAATTTCTGTTTTTTTTTTTTTTTTTTAAAATTTGTATACTTTTAGTATATATAAATATAAAATTTCCTGCCAAGTATTAGCTCAAAATATAAAATTTTAAAAAAGTTATGGGCATTTTAAAAAAAAAGGGAGTAAAATTTTTAAAACGTTATATCTCTAATACTAATTATCGAAATCGCATAATTTTTTTTTTTTTCAATTACGGCAATAATATTGAACTTTTAAAAAATGTATAATTTGACGCGAAGTCAAATTTTTATTTATAAAAAAAAATTAAACAATTTTTTACAAGCAAATTAGGTTTTTTAATCGAGGGGCACATACGATTTTCAATTTTTTAATGTCAAAATAAAGCTCAATGTCTCTTCTTTAATTTCATAAAAGAAACTTTCTGGACAATTTAAAAAAAAAAAAATTAGAGCTGACGCTCATTTAAAGCTGACGCTCCGCGCTTCCCGCCGCGCCGCGCCGCATTTAGTCTTATGATGTGTGTATGCGCCGCATGATACGGTGCGCTGCATACGCAGCGCTTTGTCTCATTTCTACTAGCTTTTTTCCTGTATCAAAACACTTGTTTTGCTAGACTTTTTTTTATGTCAAAATAAAGCTTAGTATCTCCTCTTTAATTTCGTGAAAAACTGTTCCTGGGCACTTTGATGGAAAAAAAATTAGAAAATTATTTTTTTTTTCTTTATATCAAAATAAAACTTAATATCTTCTCTTTAATTTGATAGAAGAAAATGTTTGGACATTTTAAAAGAAAAAAAATTAGAGCTGCCTGTAACTGTCGTTCAGTTACAGTGCTTTATGCCGCGCTCACTGAACGTTAACTTCGAATGGCTCTAAGTTCTTTTCTTTTAAAATGTACAAAAATTTTCTTCTATCAAATTAAAGAGAAGATATTAAGCTTTATTTTAAAGAGTATTCGAGATGTAACGTTTTAATAATTTTACTCCCTTTTTTTTTTTTAAATTCCCATAACTTTTTTAAAATTTAATATTTTGAGCTGATACTTTTCAGAAAATCTTATTTTAATATAAAACAAAAATTGATAAATTTTCAAAAAAAAAGAAAACTTGACTCCGAAATGTACCGAGAATTCATTGGAACGTCTCAGATTAAAAAAGCAGAAAATTACCGACACCGCGCGTGGCGCTTTTCTGCGAATAACGAAAACGGAAGATAAAAAAGATACAAAAAGCGCAAACGCACTTCTATCTTGCATACGCTTGCATTAACGCTTGCGCGTATTCGCGCGTACATAAATATATATAGGTTTGGCAAATTCAAGGTCAATGGCATCGAGGCCACCAACTCGTCGCATGAGACGCGGAGAGAACCACCGGACTATAAGTCGGTACGCATAGCCGAGCGAGTCAGTAGTTGTGACGGGAACACTGCGTTGAATTGTACGAGAATATTTTTCGCTCTACGTCTCGTTTACAACTGTTTTCGTTTATCGGTTTAAGTTCTTTTTTTTTTTTTTTTTTTAAGTATAGTTATCGTCATGGCAGAAATTTGTAGCAGAAGTAAGTTAATTGTTTTTTTCATCCCTTTTTTTTATTCTACACTTTCTTTTTTTTTTTTTTCTTTTTTTTTATTGTGTAACTACTATTTATTTTTTTATTTTGTGTAACTACAATGTGTAACTACTATTAAATCTTGTGCGTGTGCATCATCGTCCTTCAAGTTTTGTTCATATCCGTGCATATATGCATATTGCATTCGAGAATGACTAACTCAAAAGTGATACGAATATCCGCGAAACTTGTTAAAGTCTTACTTGTCGTATTATTTTACTTTTGCGCAACGATTGAGCAAGTACAGTGATTAGAGTGTAATGTGTGAGAACCTATATATATATTTTTTTTTTAAATTATTGCGCTGTATCATTAACGAACTCGGCTTTTTTATATCGTCGTTTAACGAGTGATGATTTTTTTTCCGTACGGTTTGTTGGTTTTAGAATTCAGCTGAATTTCTTGAAAAATAGTTGGCGATAATTTGTTATATAAAAGAGCGATTAATCTTCCAGTATTGAGTTTTCAGTAAAAAATAAACTTCATTCTTGTTTTTTAATCATATTATTATTATTATTATTATTATTATTATTATTATTATGACAAATTGTATCACCGTATTTTGAAATTAATGTACGTCAGCATTAAAAAAAAATTTCATATTTTTAAAAAGCCTAAATGAAAATGATTATTACGTTAAATAATGTGACAAAAACAATTGCGTCGTTAAAAATTATATAATTATTCTTCTACATTAACAAATTTCCGATTCACAAATGTCTATAATGCTTGCGTTGCTTTAAAATTATTTCTTCAAATTCAAATCAAACGAAAATGGCTATTGATACGAATTTTCATTAATTTTCCAAATTTACATTTTCGTGTGATAAGAATAATTTGTTTGATAAGATAATCATAACAAAGTTCTATCGATAAAAAAAAGTTTACTCGAATAATCAGCAATTATTTACGTAATTTTTTTATTATTAACTATGTCTATGTAATTTAATAATTTTAAATAATTAAATTTATTTAATTATTAAATTTATATAATTATGTTAATAAAATCGTGTTTGTAAATACAAATAAACAAGTGTTTATAGTATCAATCATTTCGGTTAAAATTTCGTGATGCCTATTGTTATGTATTATTTACGAAATGAGCGGGTAATTAACTAGTTTTAAAAAAGGAAAAAAGAATCTATCTTGACTAATAAAAACAAATATTCGGTAAACTTTGGCAAACATACTTTGTGAATAATTTACATCGCGTAAAATTCATGGATTTATTACCGAAGATATATATATATATATATATATATATATCAAGTATGGTATGCGCATTGTGAAATTTACGCGTCCGAATATCTTTCGTACCGTATTAGGCGCTGATCACATTCTATATATTGACACGTTCGATTTTTTATTACTTTTGCCTTTTGTTTTGTGCAGAACGCACAAGTTGCGGTCCGGGTTATCCAACACCGCGGGACGCGATGCTCAACGGGCCGCGTGAAAAAATACTTTACGTTAATTGTATCAGCACGAGGACGGATAAACCAGATGCTCTGGCGACCGTCGATGTCGACCCTGCGAGTCCTACTTATTGCCAGGTGCGTTATAAAAATTTTGATGAACTTCGCTTTTTATTATCGTCTCTTTGCTATATGCTTATCTTATCGCGAAACTTTTGTCTTTCGTTTTATATCTCAATGCACGTATTTCATTCGATTTAGCTCTTTCAGATTACAATCGATAATAATAAATGATTATAATAAAGGTTGAATTTCTAGAAATTTAGCGTGAAGTAAACTATAGAATATTAACACAAGTATCAAGCGTATATCATAGCTGACGATTGATATCAATTTAATAATTAATTTTCATCGATATTATACATATTAAATAATAAAGCTTACTTTTTTTGATCAAATAAAAATTAAAATGATAAATTTTTGCGCAGCACTTATATATAAAAAGGAAAACATTATACTATATAGTAATATAGTAGTTCTCAAAATATAATTGTGTTTTGCATGATTTTGTACAATTTTTTACTTATCTCATAATATTAATTGTAATTTGATTTATTTGTCTTTACAATAATATAGGTACTATTATAATGATTTATTTCAATAACAGTTTAAAAAATATTTCAAGATGCGATATTTTCAAAGCATTATGATTCATACATTTTGGTAGATGAGATAAGTATTTACATATATATATATGTGTGTGTGTATGTGTATGTGTGTGTGTGTGTGTTAATAGTAGTTTCATATTTGAATTATTAGGAAAACTTTTTTTTATAAAAAAAATTTAAAATATTATAAATAAATATTAATATAATAATAAAAATCTAAAGTAAATAAAATTAAAGTCATATAATTAGAAAGTAAAGTATTTTACTTATATATTTCACTTATATTCACGTAAAAAAAAAAAAATAACCGATAATTATCTTCGAATACTTGTTATTAATATTAATTTTGTGACATAGTTTTTAATTCTTGCATAGAAGTAACTACACACTTTATTATTAAATGCAACTATATAGGGAAAAAAAATCTGGAAAATCTTAAAATTTAATTAAAAGACTCTTTAAAATAACTATAATTTAATGCTATTTATATTTTTTACTTATAAAATACTACTTAAAAAAACGATAAATAAACTTAGTAAACAAACTGATAAGTTTTATTTATAGTATTTGTCTTTTTTGCTTACAAAATACTTACAGAAATTGTGTAAATGTATTAGATAGATATGAAACAATTATAAATAATTTGATTATTGCCGTAAAAACAAGAATTTTTCATCGCTATAAAATATTCAGATTAATTTAATACATTCATAAAAATTTTTATAGTCAATTCGTTTAATGAATTGTAAAAATTGCATATTGATGATTTATTACACAAAATTATTCACATCATAATTAATGTTCAAAAATTATTATGCTTCTTTATTAATCTACGACCGTACATATACACATATTTTATAATAATTATATTATTTTCCGAAAGTCAAACCACTATGCAAAATTCATACATAATTGCGAAACCAATCGTTGATAACGAGGTAAAAATACCAATTCAATCTTAAGAGACCCAATTTATTCATACTACCAACGCTCAAACAGTTCCGCATTTCTGTCAGCTTTCTATTTCTCCAACCGTCGTAATTTTTTCATTTATTTATTTATTTATTTTTTTTTTTTCATTTTGGTTTCTTTCCACCGTTATCGCTCTTTACGAAACCATTAACTTTATTATCCATCGGCAAATGCATCTCGACCCATTGATCATTTTATCTTTTAAACTAAACCTTCCCTATTATCGTAATCCTTAAAGCCGCAAACAATAATCCAAGCCGTTTCTTTTTTTCTTACGCCCACTTATTTACCTATGTATATATATATATATATATATACATATATATACCTTTTTTTTTTCTTCATCTCGTTCCCATCAGATAATCCACAAGCTGAGAATGCGGGAGGTCGGTGACGAGCTTCATCACAGCGGTTGGAATATCTGCAGCAGCTGTCATGGTCAGCCTGAAAAACGCGATACTTTGGTATTGCCATGCCTCATGTCGGACAGGATTTATTTCGTCGATGTGTCGGACGAGAGGAAACCAAATATCAAAAAGGTTGAGTGTACTTTTTATTTGCTTTATCAATATATATATTTATTTATACATATAGACGTCGATTAGTTTTGTCGGTTTTTTTTAGAATATATCTTTACTTTTATGAATTTTGTTTGAGATTAGAGAACGTATGCGTTATCGATTGTTTTCGTAAATACAGACGTTAAAAATAAATTTTTAGAATGCGAATGTATTTTAAATGTATTGTATTAGTTTATTTATTGATGATACTGATGGTAGAATCAAAGTCAAATATTTATCCCGATATCATAAAAAATTGTATAAAATAAAAAACTAAAACTAAATTTAAAGATATTTATTGGTAAAAAAAAATAAATTTAACTTAAACCTTATTAAATAATTGGCAAAGATCTTATGCTCTAATGTATATAAATACAGTTACAAGAGACCACCACCAATACAGTTACTAAGACCTGCAGATAAAAATTACTGCACGTATATATCAAGATATTACAGAAATCTTATTTTTATACTTATGTATTATCGACGCAATAATAATATTCCCATATATAGATTCTCGAGCCGGAGGAAATGCACAAACACGGCGTAGCGACACCGCACACGTCGCACTGCTCCCCCACCGGTGAAATAATGATCTCGACCCTGGGAAAACCAAACGGCGAGGCGATGGGCGATTTTCTCTGCATCGATAGCAAAAGCCTCGAGATTAAAGGCACTTGGGTAAAAGGAGAAAAGAGAGCGAAATTCGGTTACGATTTTTGGTATCAGCCTTATCAGGACGCACTTATAGCAACCGAATGGGGAATACCGGACGTTTTCAAACGAGGCTTCTCCAGCGAGCATCCCCAGAGCAAAGGTAAAATTATTACGAAAGTTATATTCTTACATTGTTGTTTATTAAATTAAAAGAGATATCGTGCTGTTAAGCTAATATATGAGGGCGTTGAAGAAGTTGCGTTAATTCCAGTGTCTAAGGTACAATTGTGAAAATGACATAAATAAATGCATGAGTATTTCTTTTTATGACAACTGCTGTTTAAAACACATTGCATAAAAGACATTTAAAGAGTTAATTACAAAATTCTATGCAGAAACTACTTTCGTTTATATTTCTAATTTTTCTATTTAAAAATGTTTGTTTTACGATTATTTGAATGCCCGATGAATAAATTTACTCGGTCATGGATTTTTGCAACTTCTCCTATACCTCTAATCAGTGATAAAATTGCTACGTGTCATTATAATTAATCTATACAAACAGTTTTTTCAAAGAGTTGTCACGGTGCTTGTAGAAATTTACACATACATATAATGAAAGTGTTGCTTTTCGAATCGTTATTTTCGCTCGATTAAATTCCACTTTAAGTAGTTAAGAACTGAAAGGAAAAATGGCGATTTGAAGTGACCATTTAAACTTGATGAATTAAGTATAAGAGAGATGAATAAAATTCCGTCGAAATTAAATGAAAGAGAATAAAAAATTTGTCGCGTAAATTTTCTAATAAATTCGTCACCTCCGAAAGTCGATAATTTAAAATTTACAAAAAAACGAGATTATAAAACTTCATAAAATTACCTTATTGCTTTCTTACAACCGGTTGTAATCATCATTTCAGGAATCGTATCTTTCTTCCGCTCGAGGCATTGTAATATTTTTCTACGAGTTTACGTTCGCGGAATGATCGTTGCTCGGTATGCAATACCGTTAACGGATTCTATTTCATGTTTACACGAAAGAAATTGCTTATGAAAAAATCCTGAATTGATTTCCCGTGTATTTAAGTTCCTTAATTGACTCGTTCGACAGTTTTAAGAGGTGATTTTTTCTGAGAAATGTTTTTTTTTACTCGCGGTTTAAGTTATTATTGTGTTAAATTGATTTATCTCTTTGTATATCAATATAAGACGAAGTTAAAGCTATTATTTTGTTAGAAAATTTATCTTTACAACTTTGCGTATAATCATCTAATAATCGATTTATTCAAATTTAAATAACCGATTGTGTTTAAAAATTATACATAAATTTTTCTCATTATAGCTTTGTATTATTTTTATTTGAATGTTTGATATTCAAATGTTTATTAACTAAAATTTAACAAAATATTTGTGAATATGAATTATTTTTTCATAATATCATGAAATATTTTACATTAAAAATCATCAAGCATCGAAATACTTATGCAATCGCAATCTATTTAATGCATTGTACACTTAATTGTTCATTATTTTAGCGTTTGCGCATTTTTTTCCTGATCCTCTCGATCACGTTCTTATTGTTACATCATCCTTATGATTAAGATTTTTCAAATAACTTGATTCTTACTATAATTTACCGAAATGTAAATTATTAAAATTTGTTTGCTTAACTTTTAATTAAATAATAATAATGAATTTATAACTACATAAATAGTAAACGCATCGACAGCTTGCGAAATTGAACCATAAATGTAAATGAATGTATACGTAAATATGTACGTATATAATACATGTATAACAATGGTGAAACTAATGCCAATTAATACCTATATTGATTTGAAAATTTTTGAAGGTCAGATGAATACAATATCTCGGATACGAGAATCTGGAAAAAGTAAAACAAAAATCGGTATATAAAATTTTGTTGTACAAGAAATATGATACTAAATAGTATTATTTTTAATATTCTAACGGATAATGTTCCCGAAGTTGAATTAAAAATTGATTTCTTCACTGCAGTTATTACAGCGTAATTTCTCAGTTTTAGATTTCAAATGAAACATTGCAAAAATAATTCACGCTATTTAATTTTTATGAGTCATGTTTTTTTTTTTTTTTTTTTTTTTTTTTTTTTTTAATTTTCAAACTTCGAAAATAATTAAGACATATAATTTTAATTTTAAATTCAGTTAATGATAACATTTTTAAAATCAAAATCTCCTTATATTCTTTTCCTATTTATCTAACGAAATCAAAAATTTTCTACATTTTTATATATTATTTATTTCTTAATATTATATTGCTTAATTTTTCAAAATTATTGTTTAATAAAAAGCAAATAATTTTGTAAGATTAATAAATAGATATAACTGAAGTGTTAAAAATATATCATTCTACTAAATAATAATTTAATATTTTTTCAGCGACATATGAGGGTTCGTAGCATTAAATTTCTTATTAAACTCACGTATCTATATTTTTCTAGTACTTCATTAAATATGCAATTTTATCAAACAGGTAAAATAAATTACCTTTAAATTGCATAGGCACATTTTGGATTTGGTTTGCACATAAATAATCAATTATTTTAATTTTAATGGCTTTATTAAATAAAAAAAAAAAAAAAAAAAAAAAAAAAAAAATACGCGTAACTGTAACTTATAATTTTTAATTATAATGTCAATGCTAATATGCTCACTTATATTTAATGTTTTACTCAATTAATTTGCCGTAATTAATTAATCAAGCCTTTAAAATTTATTTACGTAGAATGTATTAATTTTTTAACCTTAACATAAGTTATTGTATTTTTAATCACAGAGACTCAGGTCGTAAGAAATTTTTAAAGAAATTAAAATTTTATTTTTGTGTGCATACGTAATTACGCTATTCTGTCGTCATGCGATGAAAAGCCGCAATTGGATACGGTTTTCAATAAAAGTTACGACTTTTATCTGTATAACGGTGATATAATTATAAGTTTCATTTATTTAAAAAAAAATTACTAGTCTATCTTTTTTAATGTTTTGTTGATGATTTAAAATTAGCAAATCACGATTAAATTACTTCTAACCAACTTTGAATCATATTTTTCAAAACAATTGAGATTTGAGCCTCCTTATTAATTACTATCACATAATAAATATTCACAATAACTCAATGTTTTTTGTCTTTTAACCAATAGTTGCTAACAAAGAAAAAAAATCTCTCGCACCATTTAAATATTTTCCCTTATATAACAGAGGTTTACGGCAGGAGTCTCAATTTTTACTCGTGGAAGGAAAAGACGCTTCAACAAGTGATAAATCTAGGGGAGGAGGGTGTAACCCCACTCGAGGTGAGATTCCTTCACGAACCGAAAAGCAACGAGGGCTACGTAGGTTGCGCCGTACACTCGACGATTTATCGATTTTACAAAACGGAAGACGGCACTTGGTCAGCCGACAAAGTCATCAAGGTACCGGCTAAGAGAGTCGAAGGATGGATGGCTCCGCATATGTCTGGTGATAATCGCTTCCTCTTTTACTTGTCGCGCTCGGTTAACTCGTTGGCGTCGTCGTGTGCCAGCCGAGTCATTCGATTTAATCACGCGCTCGCGTTAATAGTTATTATCGCGTAAATTATATAGTATACCGAGCGAAACGCCTCGGGCGTTTGCTCGATCGTTGATGTATTTTGTATTTGAAAATAATGACTGGACTATGATTTCAAATTTATCGAAGTAAACGCGTAATTTTCTTAACCGGTTTATCATTCGAGTAAAGAAATAGTAAAACATTTGAAGCTTCTTTATGTTTATGTATAATACTTTTTTATATTCAAATATAATAGAATTATTTTATCAAGAAAACTTTTACTATATAACTGCGATACAATGTATAATGAATCGCGCAAAGTTGAAACGATAATTACACAAAAAAAGTAAAAGAAAAATAGTCAATCAATTAAATAACGATAACATAAAAATTCAATTATATATATATATATATATAACATTGCAGGTATGATCACCGACATATTAATAAGTCTTGATGACAAATACCTGTACTTCTCAAACTGGCTTCACGGGGACGTGCGCCAATACGATATAAGCGATCGCACACATCCACGTCTCACGGGTCAAGTGTTCCTCGGTGGCTCTATTCTTTCCGATTCGAAAGTACGCGTACTGGAGGATGAGGAATTGGATAAACAACCTGATCCAGTTTATATAAAAAACCGTAAACTCGATGGCTCGCCGCAAATGTTGCAGCTGAGTTTGGACGGCAAACGTCTCTACGTATCGACGTCGCTTTTTAAGCCCTGGGATCGACAATTCTATCCCGAACATGTCAAGTGAGAAGTTTACTTATTTTAGTGTGGATCAATTAGATAGATAGATAGATAATGGTTTATTTATGTACATTTTGTTGTACATGTTATAACAGAAATAATAAAGAACAAAATAACAATTAAAATAATAAAAAATAAAATAACTAAAAAACTAGACAGAAACAATATAACAATAAGCAATATAACAATTGAAAATAATAACTAAACTAAAACTAGAACTTAAAAACCAAACTATATTAAAAACAAAGCAAAATATGTAAATATAGAACTAATAGTAACGCTATTATCAGAAATTATAAAAACTATAAAAGGCTCAAGCCAGAAATCGAAATATAATAAATTAAATTTTTAATTTTTAAATTTTCAAATTTTAAAACGAATATAATAAATTAGCGAACATTGAGCGAGAATTTAAACAATAAATACTGAAAAGAAAATTTTATTTATATTTAAAATATTATTATTCATTTTTTTATTTTACTTCTCTATTGAATGTAATTTTTATTTATTTATTTATTTATTTTTTTTTTTTTAGTGAAATAATATTTTTTACAAAATTAAGTAATTTATAGGTGATATTTTAAATATAATAATAAAAAGATTGTTAAATTTAAAAATAAATTATGTCCATCAAGTAGCCCCGTCATTTTGTCTTTAAAAAAAAAAAAAAAAAAAAAAAAAAGTTGTGCTACATTGTGCTCAACTTGTGTTATAAAATACCGTAAATAAAAAAAATTAATTTTAAAAATTTTGATTTTTACGGCCGAAATTTATTTTTCGAAAAAAGTTAACCCCGCCATTTTGTTTTTCACAGAATTAATGAGTTGTAGTACATTGTGCTCAACTTGTGCTATAATATGTCATAAAAAAAAATTATTAATTTTCATTTTTATAATTTTCATGATCGGGGTTAACTTTTCTTTCGAAAACGATGATTTTTTTCCTTTAAAAATGAAAATTAAGAATTATTTTTAACGGCACATTATGGCACAAGCTGAGCACAATCCAGCAAAACTCTTTTATTCCATGAAAAACAAAATGGCGGAGCTAACTTTTTACGTAAAATTAGTTTCAGCCGTAAAAATCAAAATTTTTTAAATTAATTTTTTTTATTTACGGCACATTATAGCACAAGTTGAGCACAATCCAGCACAACTTTTTTTTTTTTTTTTAAAAGACAAAATGACGGAGCTAACTCAATGAACGTGAATAAATTTTATGGATCGCTTTTTCCAGACATGGCTCGGTAATGATAAAACTCGATGTAGATGTTGAAAATGGAGGAATGACACTAGATCCTAACTTTTTGGTTGATTTTGGAACCGATAAAGAAGATGTCCTACTCGCTCATGAAATGAGGTAATGATTATTGTACTTATATACGTTACATTTATCTTGCAACAGATATCATATTTTTGATTCAAATTGCAGATATCCTGGAGGAGATTGTACATCGGATATTTGGCTTGTAGAAAGTGAAAATTGAATTTTAAAAAATTGAAAATTGAAAAGTTTAATACATTGAAGCGGCGAATTTAAAACGTACAAAATAAACAGCAACAAAAAATATATAAAATATTCAATACAACAGAAAAGTGCCATTTTTTACTTTTTGCATCGCTTAAAAATAAATATATAAATATACAATATTATATATTAAACTGTGTGTAACTTATTTTGATTAATATTTTGAGAAAAACTTTATTAAACTAAACATAATTTAATAAACCATTAAATAAATATGATGAAACGATGAAAACAATACATTTGTAAAATATTCATTCATAAATAAAAATAATCTTCACAATTTTTGATTATTAATAAAATCATAAATATATGTTTAACTATTATAATTACTTTTATTTGTTTGCATTTTTAAACTTGACTTTAATTTTGTATCATTTATTATTCTTTAATTAGAGCAACATTAAATATCAACTTGTGGATTTCTTAAGTTTAATTTTCATAAAATTTATAGTTCTTGAAATAATGTAAGAATACAATAGACTAAAAAAATTAATAACAAAATAAAATATTTCTCACAATTTAAAATCAAATTACTGCATTAAATACTCACAAATTCTAAATAAAATAAAATGTTTTTCCTATATACAGGTTTACAGGTGAGAAAAACTTGCTCATTCTAGATTTCTCTCATTATCTCGAAATAAAATGTTTCAAAGAAAATCTTCATTTCTCAAATGAAAGTTCAGTAATTTTACACAAATGAGAATATTATAAAATAATTTTTTTTTTTTTTAATAAATATTTTGAATAAATGTTAATATTTTTAATACTTTTATATTTCTGAATTCGGTGTTGATGTTCGTATGTTAAAGAAAGCGTTAAAAAATATATTATATTAAAAAAAGAGAATCAAATTTATATAATTTAATGTATAAATTAGTTTCATGCATACGATGCATAAATATTAGATATTTTAAATAATATTCAAGAAATTTTAATATTAGTGTATAATTACATATACTGTTTTTGAAGAAATTTATTATCAAAATTTTTAAATTTATTATTTTTTATTGCATTTTAAAATGTATTAAAAATAAATAAATATTTATCTTTGTATTAAAGAAAGATGAACGAGCTCGTTACAAATATTTCAAAATTATATTTTAGAATTGCGAAGATAGACATCTATGGAACGCCTATTGAACTACTAAAGTACTTATATGTATGTGTATATATATATATATAATTCAACTGGTAAGTTGTAATAAAAATACGAAATTCAGATTGAAGCGTTCCAAAACGCAACCAAGACAGTCTATTAATCGGAGCTTCAGAGAGCTCAAATAAGAGTATAAAAAAATAGGATCAGTAGCGTCAAGAACGAGCACTTTGTGTTCGTTATTCCTATTTTTCCTATTAAATCGTGAACGCGACAAGCTAAGGATCTTTTCAAATAGATACACATATACGTATCGCATTGGAGTTGAGCACTCCTGATACAAGAAAGAACAAGATAGAAAAAAACCAGAGCAAAGCCGTGTGTGTCGTCGCCGCCACTTGTTCAACAAGCAGCAGTGAGAGCCATGCAGCCGCCTCGCGAAAGTTCTTTTCTCCTCTGTTTACGAGGCATCGGGCGTTTGTAAAAAGTCACAGTAGCCGTTGCCGTAAAGATCGCACGATTTGCGAGTCAAACTCGGTGAGAGTATCGACGACGAAAGGTTGAAAGATTTTTGTAATCTCTTTTTCATCGTTATCGCAGCGGTCCAGAGGGACGTAGTTTCGTTTGGAGCAGAGGACCGTTGCAAAGACAGGAAACGATGGCCGGGACCTTCGACCAGAACGATAAGTCCAGGTAAATTGTCTTCAGTTTATCTTTCCCACGTGACAGTAACTGCCTTTTGCTTTTTACATTTGAGAAATAATCGGATTTTCGAACCATCTTTGCCAAATTATCAAATAAATATATATTATAAAAAGCTAAAAACGAGAATAAATAATGTTTGTTCGTTTAATATTCAAATTTAGTTCAAACAACTTGCTTTAAAAATTTATTAAATATTATGCTTTTTTTGTATCTGTTAATGAGTAATCGAGGAAGTGAAAATGTATTTTATTATTCATAATAAAAATGTTCATTGTCTTTGGTATACTGTAATTTGTATTGACGAATAAATGAATTTTATTAAAAAATAATAAAATTAATATTTTCAGCTGGTATTTTGGAGCAATGTCCAGACAAGATGCTTCCGATTTACTTATGAGTGAGAAAGAAGGAGGAGTTTTTCTTGTTAGAGACAGTATTTCCATACATGGAGACTTTGTCTTATGTGTTCGAGAAGATAGCAAAGTCAGTCATTACATTATCAATAAAATTCAGCAAGGAGATCAAATTCGTTATCGAATTGGAGATCAAATATTTCCAGATATTCCCAATTTATTGGCTTTCTATAAATTACATTATTTAGATACTACTCCGCTGATACGACCTGCTCCCAGAAAAATTCAAAGGGTAATTGCCAGGTATGACTTTGAAGGCAACGATCCAGATGATTTGCCATTCAAAAAAGGTAATTTAAATTTTACTCTACTTGGAAGAAAACAATCATTCTGTGTGTCTCAAAAAATAATTCAGAAATATTTTAAACAAAATCATATTATTTTTAATTTTTTTTTATTATTTTGTCGAATAATTATTATTTTATTTTATCATCCATTTCACATTTAAAATATTTAATTAATTTCATCATTTCAAGTGATCATCGTGCTACCCAACAGTAATTGATACAATTTAATTCCAAATATTAAATAATGATGAAAATTTATCATAAAACTATTAAATTAAGTATTTCATTCATATTCCTAAATTCTTGTCACAAACCATTTTTAATCATTGATTTAATAAATAACTTTTTTATAATTATAATAGAATTATTTAATTCAAATCATTAGATTTGAAAAACATTTTAAATATTTGTTTTTATTAAGCAGTTTATTATTAACACAAATCTAAATTTAATAAAACTGTGGATAAATAATAATTAATTTTTTCCATATTATTTAGGAGAAATTCTCACTATTATTTCTAAAGATGAAGAACAATGGTGGACTGCCAAAAATAGCCTTGGACAAACTGGCTCAGTGCCTGTTCCTTATGTACAAAGATATGAAGATGATAATCACACAATTGAAACTGCACCAGCCAGGCCTGAAAGTGGTGGTAGTTCTGGATCTGGAACTCAATCTTCTCACACAGAAACTACTCAAACTACAGCAACTCGTCGTTCAAACATTCAAAGAACTCTTCCAGCCTTTGCAAAAGTCAAACAGGCACGTGTGCCTAATGCTTATGATAAAACAGCTTTAAAATTAGAAGTTGGAGATATAATTAAAGTAACAAAAACGAACATTAATGGTCAGTGGGAAGGTGAATTACATGGTAAAGTTGGACACTTCCCTTTTACGCATGTGGAGTTTGTTGATAATGAAGCAAATGAAGAAAGCCAAGAAATTTAACAGACTTTCTAAAATAAAAGTGAAGTGAAAAATCGGCGGCTACTGAATATACCAATATGGCAAAGATTAATTGTGTGATGCAATTGTATCATATCATTATGAGGTGATTTTATTAAGTGCAATATCGTCAGTTTCAAACTAAGATGAACCATAAACCATCAGTTTATTGGCATGATAAAAGATATTTACATTTCCATCAAAGTTAAATATGAAGTAAAGACAATTCAAATAACGTTAACACTGTGCCATTTACATGGTTTGTGTTTACAAATTTAAAAACTTTTATTGAGAATTTTAAAACAATTATTAAATCAGCAATATAAAAATAATTTTTATTCAAGTAATAGAAAATATTTAAAAAAATCAAAGAAAGACATGGGCATATTTATTATATACTGCAAAAAAAATTTAACATTTTCAATATTTATAAAGTTAGAAAATTGTTTTTTACAATCTTAACAGTTAGTATTTATATAAATATTTTATTTTTTAAATAATTTTGAATTATAAAAATCAATATATTAAATATATAAATAATTTATTTAGAAATTTAAATAGAAATTCATTTTTGTTTTTTTCTATTCTTATATTCAATATTTTAAAAAATATTTCTGAATTTGTAAATGTAGTTTTGCACAATTAAAAACTTTTCTTACAATAAAAATAGCCTTGTCTAAGAAGTTTAATAATCTTACATGCACAATTAATAATAAATATATACTTTTTTTTTTTTTTTTTTATAAAAATATTAATACTTGAAAGTTATTCCCTTAATAAATTACTATATGTGTTAACAGTATTTGGCAATTTGTTACAATTAACTAAGAATATATAAGGTCTTCCTGGTTGATGCTACTAATTTTATTGTTTCTCAAACATTATATTACGGCATCAACCTCTAGTCAGTGATTATTAAAAAGAATTCTGACATTCTTTTAAGGCTTCAATGTACATAGTACACAGCAAAAAAATCTCAGATTTTTTTAAATGCACGTATTATAATATTGGTAAATACAGACGCTGCCGGCTAAGGACAAATATAAACTATGAAATCTGTATCATAGATTGTGGAAATTAATTTCAATTGATTTTGACGTAACGTTCTAAACGTTAAACTTGTCTGTATGCTAGAAAATTGTGATAAAAATGTTTTATTCGAGCTGATTAAAGCACAGCTTTTGACTTAAAAGATGCATTTATTTTTCGAATATTTGTAAAAGGAGATCAATTAAAGTATTGTGTGAATGATTTTTCCTTATGCCTGTAGTTTTCACTAAATTAATAAAATTTGTTAACCAATTTTTTATCTTGAAATAGCAAACGCAGTATTAGGATAATAAAAAATAAATAAGATATAAAATTACACCTTGCATAAAGTAAAAAAAAAAACTTATTTGCTTCATTGCTATTGTAAACAAATTGAATAAAATGTAAGATCGATTTTGGCAACTTTTTATAATTAAGCATTACATCTGTATAAAACGAAAAACATGAAGAGACTGTGCCATTATATAAACTTAAATATTTAATATTGTCAACATATAAACATCAAAGCGTGAAAATCGAACGAAATATGCACGAAATAATGCATAATAAAACTAATTAACAGTAATCTATTAATAACTGATATTACTATTGTCTTTTTTCACATTAGTAATTGATGATTAGTACTGTATTACTTGTCTTGCACACTCGCTACATTCGATATTGAACACAAAAAATAATTTTTTGATAGTTTATGCGACACATTTACGAAAAACGAAAAAATGAAAAAGGAAACACATTTAAATGTGGTACTAATATGATGATGTATATTTTTATAAGCATACGCGCATATTCGATTTCCTTCTTTTACAGCGAATTGTTGCCAATGACGAGCAATTGTAAAAGTATATAAATACCTGTCGATTAGATAAGTAATTGTGTTGTAATTTATATTAAAAAATGTAATGGAAAATTGTTCATTGCAGAAAATAATAAATAGGTATTGTAAAAACAGACAAAAACATTTATTGCTTATCTTTTTAGCACTTGCATTCAACACTTTGTTTTTATTTAAAATAATACTTGACTTACACATTCAGATATCCACAATACATTTCAAGCCACGTGAATTATTCACTACAATTCACTTATAAATTATACTCTTAGAAGTCACCTTTTATATTTAAGAAATCACGCGATAATGTTGACTTCTATTGTAATATAACTACAATCATGCATATTGTACAATATTGTCTTTGACAATCCAAGAATCATTAGGCTACCAATAACATTTGAAATATTTACAAAAAACAAGAAAATCAGCTGGCGCAATAAATTTCACCGCTTTCGTTACATTAAATTTTTTTTCTTTTGTCAATTTGACAAAAAAAATCAGGTACCACTTAATTAAAGGTGGTTGTATTACTCTATCGCGCTAATTGCGTTATTAGCGCAGCACACATTTCGAAAAATTCCATTGTGTGATGTCCTGTCGCTTGCGGTGGAGGTACAGTAAGATCTACAAAACATTTGAGATTAAATATATTAATTTAAAAACTTTCTAATACTTATAATTTAAATTACCTTTAATATCTTCTGATTCCTCACTTGATAGAGATTTAAAGTCTAGTAAATAACTTTTGTAATCTACTTGGTAAAGCTGTAGTGACATTTTACTGTATCTATTTGTTACTTTATTTTTATGCCTGACCCTGACACTATATGCATTAATTATTTTCCATTCAAAATTAAGAGCTTTCATGGCACGATAAACTTCATTCATTATGTCATTGGGTTTTGATTGAGATCTGATCCCTAAATGCCACTTTGCCTTTTTCACAGGTGTTCCTCGACTTCCTTGTGTAGGAGTATTACCAAGAGAACCTTGACGATCACGAAGAGCTGAAATAATTTTTTTGTCCTCTTTATATAAATATAAAGAGTTTATATGTATCTGTGTCTTTTACAAGTTTATTATTATAAAAATTATAAAAATATTTTAAAATAAAATTATTTAAATATTATAAAAGTAATATTCAATATTGAAACGTTTTGAAACAATCAAAGTTTGTAATTTATATAAACTAAAAAATATAAGTAAAATAAAATATATGTTAATGCTTACGGGCTATCCTTTCAGGATGTGGCCTTAGAGGACTACCACTTGCTTCACTAGGACTAAAAGCCACTGGTGGTGGACTTGAAGCGACATAAAAATCTTTAATTTCAGCTTTAGCTGCTTCATCTGCAATTCGTTTATTATCTATAATTAAATGGTAAGCAATAGCTAACTGATCATGAGGATCGCCATTGAGTAAAGCTGCATGAACTTCAGCTTCTTTCACATTGAATTTCTCACAAACTTCATTCACAGCATCTATGTCAATTACTGATGAGTCTTGTTCTACTGGTGAAGGAAACAAGTATGTTGGAAGATCTTTTTGAAACCACTCATGTTTTCTATAAAAAAAAAAAAAAAAAAAAAAAAAAAATTATCAAAAAAACAAAATATCAATATTAAAGAAAACTAATCAATTAAAATAAAATTTATATTATGAAAAAATTTAATCAAAATAATCAACGTATCGAACTATACTAAATTACTTTATATCTTCTATTGTTGCCCTTTTCATTGGATCTACTTGCAACATATGACACAAAAGATTCACTACACTTTTGTTAAGATATTCAGGAATGGGAAATATACCCGCTGCAATAGGTATTACAAATAATATTATTAAAAATAAATAATAATTTTAATTATATAATAATTTAATAGCATACATTTAATTTTACGAAATAATGTTGGAACATGTTCATCATCAAAAGGCAGTGTTCCACAAAGCAAGGCATACAAAATTACTCCACAAGACCAAATATCAACTTCTGGACCAGCATATAATTTACCAGAAATTACTTCAGGAGCAGCATAATTTGGTGACCCACAAGATGTACGTAAAAATTCTCCATCCATCATCATGTTTGATAAACCTATTAAATTTTTAATATGAAACTTGAAGAATCAAAAATTATTTTTTAATAAAACAAAATAATAAATTTTAAAATTATACCAAAATCTGCTATTTTTACATGTAAATTATGATCTAAAAGAAGATTTTCTGGTTTTAAATCACGATGAACTATCATATGCCTATGACAATAATCTACTCCAGAAATAATTTGTTGAAAGAATCTTCGAGCTTCATACTCTTTTAGCTTTCCATGTTTTACAATGTAATCAAAAAGTTCACCACCAGAAACATATTCCATAATCATAAATATATCTGTTGGTGTACTTATGACTTGATATCTATGTTTAAATAAATATTATTAAATTACTTTCAAACTGAAAATAAATTCAATTCAAAAAATATATTGAATTATAAAAATATAATTATACAATTTAATAATGTGAGGATGTCGAAATAGTTTAAGATTTTGAATTTCTCTGCGAATTTTTCCAACAACATCAAGACTTTTAATTTTTTGCCGATTTAAAATCTTTACAGCCACTTTATGTTTTGTCAAAACATGTTCACCAACTAAAATAAATCGTTATAAATAGTATATTTTTTTGCTTATTGAATTACGAACATTCATGGAAATTTAATACTCACTTTTCACCTTTCCAAATGTTCCAACACCTAACGTTGCACCTAGTGTGTAATGTCCTATCTTAACTATAGGTTGTGGTTGACTATTAGGTAGTTTATCTGACATCTGAGAAAACGACACAAAATCCAAAAAGTTTCGCTAATATAATTTTAGTCATTTGAACGAAATGAAAAAAGTTAAAAAAACATCCGTTCGAGAAAACTTACCTTGAAATTATATTAAAAAACGGCAAACCGCGCCAAGGTATGCGAAAACTCGCTTAGAATCTTTTCGACGACATGAATGCACACTTAGCTTTAAAAATCAACGAATTCTTTCTTATGAAACGAGAATAATGAAGTCGCTTTATGTCGCTGTATTTACATATTCTTATTTTCTTCTATCATTGTTGATCGCCAAAAGAAAACGTCTCTCGGTTTATCTGACACACGACGACACAGCACAGAAATACACGAGACACAAGAACTTGAAACAGCGCCATCTGTATTACTCACGTTGTTTTTCCATTATATTGTTATGAATTATTTATAAATTATAATGTAATAACTTTTAAATTTCAATTGTATATTATATCGATATGACACAGAATAAAAAAAAATATTTTTTGAGAGAAAATTTTTTATTAATTAATCAAATAATACCTAATTATTATAAATTTGATATTTAAATAAATTGGCATAGTGCAGTTTATGATATAAATTATTAGTCTTAAAAATAATTTAATTTACAAGTTTAGCAAATTTTATTGCAGAATATATTATTATAAATTAAAAAATGAGTGGTAAAATAAATTTTATTTCAATTAAAATTTGTTGAAATATCAAAAATTAATTACATAAATTATAATAATACCTCCATCTAAAGTAAAAATCAAATTTTCTAAACTTGTTAAATTAATAACAAATTATACAAGATAAACCTACATTTTTTTTGTATAATTTCTAACATTATTTTTTCAATCATTTAACTTCTTTTTACAAAATTAATTTTAATAACATACTATCAAAATATTAAAAGATTTCAAAATAAACTTTAAATAAGTAATAATTAACTATATAAATAAAAACAATGAACTATTTAGACACATTTCAAATTTTACTTTTAAAATGGTAGATACTTAGAAACATACTCTAGAATGAGATACTCTGATGAAAACTTACGATATATATATATTCTAAAATGCGCCCTCTTCTGCCAAATATTTATTCTTAAGCTTGGAAATTCTTATCATATAAGTCGAAGATAATAAACTCAAAAAATAATGCCTATTGTAAAGTAAAGTCAAAGTTTTCGATAACTATCATTATTATGAAGTGATTACACAAGAAATGCAAATGTTAAATCAACCATACATCGTTTCCGGAGTTCGTAAGAGCTCCAAATTAATAAAAACAAAATGAGTTCCAAACATAGTCCTTCTAAAGTCACCTTAGTTATGATGAAAGGTAAGTTAATAATTCAGTAGAAAAATAAATAAATGTTAAAGCATTAAAGATCTTTCAAATTTTTACATAAAAAATCAGCAGTTTTATTATTGCTTTCATAAAGTTATCAAAAAAAATCATTCATCATAACACTTATGACTGTAAAAAAACTGTGAAGTATATGAGTCATAGTTATATTTTCCTTACAACATTTGCATTTTCATATTTAACAAATAATTATTCATTTTTAATAAATAATTTTCCCTAAATGACAATAATTAATTATAATTTTCAAAATATACTAAATTATATTCTTACTATAAAGTTATTTTTAAAATTATTTGTTTTAAAAAAATTTGTCAGGTAATATTTATTATTCTTTTTAAAATTAATTAAAAAAAAGGAATTTTTGTAAATAAATTCATAATAAAAACTTATAAATGATTTAATTTGTATGAAATATAAATAGATTAAAAATGTCATTTTGAATTAATAATAGCTACTCATATTAGTATCTATATTGATTAATCTTCTTGAAATAATTGATTTTCTATCATTTTAAATAGGTAAGCCAATTACCATGTCAGTTCCCGTCATACGATATCACGCTAATGAGGATGAATTAGAAGAATTATATTTAGACACAGATGATGAAAAACGATTAACTCCTGAATCTGAAAAAGCTTCTCCAAAACCAAGTCCTAAGAAAGGTCGTATTAGTATATCTGACGATGGAGATGGTTGTGAAGGAAATCTTGAAAAACGTTCCACAAGTATGGATGATAATTTATCTGAAGGAACACCACCATCAGATCCTTGGAAAGTGTTATCTGATATTAAAGGAAAAATTACAAAAACATTTGAAGATAAATTATCAGAAATGAAAAATGAAAAGAAAAAATTAAAACATAGCAGAAGTAGGGATACTTCTAGTATAAGTGATTATGAAGATTTAGGGGATATAACACCAACTGAGGAAACTGGTTCTGATAAACAAGAAAAAGATTCTTCTCCTATATTAAGGCAAAGAACCCATTCATCCAGATTTGTAGGATTTTCATACATCAAAACAGGCTTAAAAGCAAAAAAATCCAAAGAAGATAGTGTTGAAAGTGGTGTTGAGGCAGCTGAATTAACATATGAATGTCAAAGTGAAGAAGTTGATGCAAATTTTTTAAACAATAAAAACCAAAACAATACAACAACAAAAGATATAAAAATAATGTCTAGGTTTCAGAAAAATTTAAAATATTTTTTACCTGAAATTTTTAAACCTTCAAATCTACTTTTATCAGATTCTGATCGTTTGTTTATTCAATTAAAGAACAGAATATATTATCATGTATTAATATTAGTAATTGTACTTTGCTGTTGTTACTTCATTCCATTACCTAAATATTTTATGGGAATATGTGCTGGCATTTTTGTTTCAATAATGTTTCAGAAAATATATAGATGTATTAATGCACTGTTAACTATGCCTGTGAATTCTATAGTTCCTGTTTTAGAAATTCCATCTGTGGAAGAACAAGTTGTTGTAGAAAAATTTGAAGGATGGCTAAATGAACTGCCTTATAATTATGATCCAGAAAATTATCATGTAGCACGCACAAAATCAGTGTTTTTTAAATTAGAAAGAGAAATACTTCAAGTGTTGGAAACCAGAACCAGAATACCTAAGCGAGCTATTTGGGATGAACCCAAGCATAAACCAAAATTTACAAAAAAGAGAGTATACAATTTAGCCGGTGCAAAAGTTGAGTTACTTCCACCAGGTCTTATTAGAAGAAGGTATGTGATACATTATTTTTGTTCATGGACATTTTTAAATAATTTTTTTATACACGCAATATGAACATTAATTATAAGGTTTTCCAAAAAAAAGCTGCCAAAATTAAATAGCTGACATTTTAAATTGCTCAAATATAGAAGAAAAATTCAAATTGTTTGTAATGCAGAATGGTTTATAATTTTTAAGGAGGTTCTCTCAGTGCATAACTAATCAATGTAGTATAGACTATTATGCATAGTTAACTCATGTAGTACGAGATATATTTGTAGATTTGACATCACACTATACACAGCTGTTTATTTTAAATTCTATAGAAATACATATACATATATCTGCAAGCTTAATTGTGACGTTTTAAAATAAAAAAGAAAAATGAGTGACACCATTAAAAAGTTTATTTGGGAAAGATAAAAGGGTGACAGAAAAGGTGTATAAAAAACGTTTACAACAACAAAAAATTGGAAAAAACATTAGATATGTGTACGGTATTAGAAATGATGCGCATAACATGTATATAATCATTTAGTAAACGAAAATTAGAGAAATAGAGAAAGTACAACGTTGTCAAATGTACAAAATAATTTATAGAGAAAAAACAATAAATTCCTTTACTCGTTAATTTATTGCTCAGCTCATAGATATTTCAATCAATATTTTTAAAATTGATTATTATCAATTGAATATATAGTTTTCTTTAAGAAAATTTTGAAAAAAAAACTCAATTTTAATTACTTTACATGACTTGAAAAAAAGTGACGAAAATGCTATTCTCCATAAGACTCCATGTTAAATTTTCAAAAATAAAAACATTAATTACTCGCTTCTTACGTTCTGAACGATTCTAAAAATTTAACTGAGTTATCATGATGATAATATTTATTAATGTACAAAGTTTCAACGACATCTCTATTTTAATTCTCAAATAATAAAATTTCCTCAAGAATATCAACGGAATATAATTAAGTATATTTATAAAATATAAATTTAGTTTTTCAAACAATACATCAAAGTTATTAAAATAACTAATCAATATTTTTAAGGTGTACATCATCAAATTGAAGTAAAATATTAAATTATTTACAAAAAATCGGACACTTCGTCAGATATTATAAATAATAATTTTTTATTACAATAATATAAATAATTTACTATTACTTTATGTGGATTATGTACATACTTTTTTGTAATAAAAAATATGATATTACATAAAATAAGATAAATTATTTTGGTATATTAAATTTGCAATCTTGAAATACATCTTAAACAAAATAAATAATTATGTTTTAAACAAAACTTTTAATAATTTAAAAAAAAATAAATAAATAAATTAAGATTATTCTGAAAATCGCATATAAATATTTGTAAATAGAAAATTTTTTAAATTTTGATTTATTCAATTAATTTAGACTTAAAAATGTAGTACGAAATTTTCTATTTCTGTCACAAAAGATGTTTTCAAAGTTTTAATAATTTAAATGTATTTTAAGTGTGCAAAATTTTTTGAAATCGGTTTAAAGCAATTAATTACGCGTTGAGATAAGTGTATTTAATTCAATGGAGATTATATTGAAAAACTATTTTATAATTTTAATGAAAATTGAAAAAATAAAAAATTATAGCCAAATTCTAGAACTTTAAAAGCGTCCCATGATAAATCACTTTAGTATATGTATTTTTCTACTAAAACTAGAATATGTGCATAAGATCTTTTAGCGATCGAATACGAGATGATCTTTGTTTAAGTTTCGAGGGGAAAAACTAACTCTTTAATTTTAGTAACTTTTATTGGAATACTTTATTTTAAAAAACTATTTTCAATCAATATTAAATCATTGTAGGCGATGGAGTAAAAAATATCCAATATGCATAACATTTGAAACAAATACTGTTCAAGAAAGTTCCAGAATAGAAAATTCTTCTGATGAAGAACCACAACCGTTAGAAGTTGAAAATGATAAAATTATAATTGAAGAGGAAGAAACTGATGATGACCTTTCGCAATCTAAAGATTCGAGAGATGTTTTTGAAGACTGTCATGATGAACATGAAGAAATGAAAGTAAAAATGTACATCTTTGCAAGAACAGATCGACAAAAAGCAGACTGGTATGCACTATAAAACTATAATTATTGAAAATTTGTTTTATATGGAACAACATTAAAATACGATTGATTTTTTTCATAGGTTTAGACGTTTGGTTTATGCAACAGAATATGGTAGTAAAAGAAGTTCGATTTCTTCAGCAAAAGATTTAACAATTTCCGGCAATTCGCAACCACAAACTAATTGCGAAACGAAACCGCCTACGCCGTCCATTTCATCGTCCGAAATGCCGTCTATTTTATCTTATCAAACGTATATGGCTCGATATTTAGAGGTAAAATAAATTTAAATTATAATGTTTTAAAAAAATTTTAAATTTTAAAATTTATGACTGCAAGTTGATTAATAATCAAATTAGTAAATGTTATGAAGAAAACTTTATTTTTATTTTTTAATTGAAACCAATTGTTTCAATTGAAAATTTTTTGCATGCAATTTAAAAAATTATAATACAAAAATTTTAGACTGTATCAACTGACGCCGAACCAAATACTATACCTGGTATAAGCCATGACGGTCTTTGGATAAATGCATTACTTGGCCGAATACTTTTTGATATGCATAAATGTCCAGATACTATTAATATTATTCAAGACAAAATACAACGAAAACTTTCCAGTATAAAACTTCCATATTTTATGGAAAGTTTACTCGTATCAGAATTAGTCATAGGTCAAGGTGCTCCAATTATACACAGCGCAACGAAACCTGTAATGGACGAACGCGGACTTTGGTTTGATTTGGATATTACTTACGAAGGCTGCTTAACCATGACTATAGAAACAAAATTAAATTTGATGAAATTAAAAAGAGCAGGTTCGGCGTGCTCTACTTCTAACGATATTTTAGGAGTTGATAAAAGTCAACCGATTAGATCACCTATGTTTGATAGCGATGTAGAAGACAGTCCTGAAACTTCAACGGAAGATGAAGACAGTCTTCCAATAACAGCAACTACTTCTCGTGAAAATACGTATGTATTTTTATCATCTATATAAATTTTATTTATAAATTTTCAGCATACCGATAATATTTAATAAAATGATTGCAGGCCATCTCAATCCTCTGGAAAGAAGTTTCTTAGTATGGTGGATAAATTAGCGTCCAATAAATATTTCCAACACGTAAATGTTTTATTACAATATTATATATGTATAAAAACTAATTACAATAAGAAATATAATAATTGTTTCTGATTTTATCTGATGTAGGCTACTGAATTATCGTACGTCAAGAGGGCAATGGAAGGAGTTTCAAATACTGAAATTAGATTAATGGTTAGTGTATCCAGCATAGAAGGATGTCTATCTGTAAATATTCCTCCTCCTCCTTCAGATAGATTGTGGTATGGCTTTAAACCTGTTCCAAAAATAATTTTGACGGCGAAACCTGCTGTTGGAGAAAGAGCCTTTAATATTGTCACTGTGACAAAATGGATTGAAACTAAATTACTAAAAGAATTTCAAAAAATAGTTGTCATTCCAAATATGGACGATCTCATGATTCCGTTATGTCCTAATTACCCCTACAGTTAAAGAGAATAAGAGTATTCATCGATCAAATGTATGAATAGAAACAAAACTATCATCGACTGGCATCTAAAGCTTCCGCTTGTATATGATTTTGCGATGATCACAATTGATACTTGCAAACTTTATCAAAATTGCTTATTATAATTATTACCGTGATATTTACTACATTTTTTTGCATCATTTTTTCCTCGACAATACTGACAATCATGTGTCACTTACAATTTGCTTTTTTAATGAAAGAAAATTTATTTATTCGTATTTATCTGTACATTTTCGTTATGATTTTTAACAAATTTTATAAAATTATAATTTTAATCATTTTATTGCATAATATTCTTTTGATAATTGATTAATTCTTTGTTATACACTTTGTTGCTATATTTATTTATTATAAATGCACTATTTCTTTTAGTAGGCTGAGAAATATACCTGATAAGTTAATTTTTTAACTTCTATAAATAAATTTAATCGCAATTTACTTTGCGAACTTGGACCAATTTTCGAGTGCCGATATTTAAAATGAAAAAAGAAAACAAATGGATATACTTTATGCTGTATAGATTTTTAAACTTTCTTATTCTCAAATGTTTATATTGTAAGCAACGAGATCACGGTTGTGATTTTATTTTTAAGATTTGTTTATCCTTATTTTTCTATAAAAATGAATTATATTTATCTTATTTGATTCTGCTACTATATCATAAAAACATACAATGTGTCGATAAATTTACAATGAAATAAGAGAGAAACGGAATAGAATTATCATACGTATTAGAATAAAACAAGATTGTAAAAGTTATAGTAAAATTAACAAAAAAGTACGCCAAAGTGTAGAAATTAAGAGTAGTTGTTTTTTACTGACGTATGTTTATGGTATTTCAGCTCATCGTGCGTATTTTCCATGTATTTGTTATGAAAAAATAAAGTATTATATATATTTGTTGAAAAAATATAACTTAGTCTATAGCATTTATTTTCAAAAATTAATTTCTTTTCGAAAAAAAGTACAATATGACAACTTTTCGCTTAACTTTAATTCGGATATTTTTTTATATTATAAGAAAACATAATTTAAATATTACATTATTTAATAATTAATTTAAGTAAAATAATTTTACTTAGTTTTTATTTAAAGTTAGTTTTTATCAATGATTTTTCTCAATTCAGTGAAAATTAAGAATAAATTGTTTTGCTTCTGCTAATATTTATTGACTTTATTTAAATATTTACAAAAAATTATGCTACTCGATTTTCTTTAATTTAAAAATATCGAAAATCATTTTTTATGTATCCTGAAGTATAAAAATATTTATACATATAATATGTCAATAAAATATTTAGCAATGCTAAAATAGCTAAACTTTTCCAGAGCTTTGAAAAATATTATTTTATAAGTATAAAATTGTATAAAAAATTCTTCATAAATTAACATTTTTTTTAAATATTTTCAGATAATTAAATATTATATTTTTGTAAACATATATGTTAGTATACTTCATAAATTATTATTTTTATTTGAATTGAAAAGTATTAAATACAAAAATAAAAACAAACATTACTCTATTGATGATTTCATATTTTGTATCAAAAAAATATTTTTAACTAATGCAAATAAAATTAATTCAATTCAATCATCAAATATCTTTAGCATTTCAAAATTTGCAAATAAAATTACATTTATAAAAAATATTTTAATTAATTAATTTATTAATATATTATTAATTTATTTTTCAAGCAGAAACAAGTATTTTTCTTCTACTCGTATATAAAAGCTAGTTTTCAATTTCACTTGAAAATATATTAACTAAATTTTTATTAAGTCTCTATATCTTTTAGTTTTAAAATTACAAAAATTTAAATCACTTATTTTATTTATTCGATATTTCAATTAATATTTTAAATTTCGAAAATGAGAGACATATATTTTGCTTATTTATGAATCCATTCATCGGTAATCCTTGTTTAAATAAATTAATGTAATCATGTCAAATAAAAAAGTCAATTTTTCTTTTAAAAACTCATCATTTATTATTATTATTATTTTTTTTTTAAATACATTTATAGAAAAATTCTGTAAACCTTACAATCGTTTTTTTCATCACATCCCAATGGATCTAAGAGATCCATAAACTAAAATCTAAAAAACACGTTGATATTAATTGTATATAATATTTCATTCATAAACGACAATAAATCCGTTTTTTTTATTATTTTTTTTTAATTAAAATCTTTCATAATACAATAATATCACAGTTCGGAGATCGATGTCTTATTTTCGAAGTACATCCAATATATACAGGCTGCAGCACACGTATGTACAGCTATTTACATTCTTTTTGTACAGTATATAAACGCTCTATTAACCGAGAAAAATAAAGTCATTTCAATTTTCATGTTTTTAAACTGGTTTCTAAACTGGTTTATATCGCTGAGAAGATATTAACGTTTGTTATCCATCGAGTAAAAGCGAAAAAAAATAATCCACCTTCTTTTCCTATACCACTTTCCTTTTAAATCATTGAATTACTCTTTTTCGATAACATTCTACTAGAGATCTTTTATTCTATTACATCGCCGATGTATTAGAAAAAAAAAAAAAAACGTACAGATATCACTCGATGGTTAACACATTCATATTCGCATCTTTGACATAAATCTTTAAAAAAATTAACGTAAACTACAATATATTCGTCGTTTTCGCATTCGATCGCTAACTCCTCAGAACGCAAGGGGCGCTTTCCAATTCCCGCACGGCTTCCGCCCATTCTTCCAATCTTGGCGCGCAAGAGAGCGTAAGATCTCCCAGTCGTTTTTTCGCCATTATCACAAATTCTCCCTGCCCGTGTCGGGCGTCGCATACGGTCGGCACTCTAATTCGAACCTCCTTCGATAGCCGAGGGTCGCCAGAGTCTATTTCGTTCTCCTATAACATAAATATAAACAAAAAGTTAATAAACGCAAAAAAAGATAATACTTTTTATGTCTTTCAAGCAAGTGAGCGTTAAGAAAAAATAAAAGCAAAGAATGCTCGTAAAAATCGATGAAAGATTTGGAGAAAAAAAAAAAAAAAAAAAAAAGAAAAAAGGGTGCTTGGATAAAAAAAAAACGGACGTTCACCTCATTTTCCTCGATGCGCCTCAAAGTCTTCGTGACCCTCAGGAGTAATTCGGCGCTCTCGAGCTCGGGTCTTCTTTCGACGGCACTGACCGTACCCCGGGCAACGAGGTCGCTCTGGCAGTAAGCCTTCGCGAGCTCCTCCTTACTGCAAGGTCGGCACTCGGCCTCCTCCTCGTTCTGCTGCTGAAGCTCGAGGTCGTAGTTGAGTTTGACCTTGACTTTACCACCGGGCGATACATCGTCGGCCTCGACGTAGAGGGCGGCTATTTGTCCGCGAGACCTGAAGCAGCGGTGAAGAGCCTCGTGTCTCCCGTCTTCCGGCGAGTATATCAGCCGCAAACTGCGCTTACCCTCGAGATAAACCCGCGCCGGTCCCGAAGCCTTGACGCAGCCTCGGAAACCACGGGAGTTCTCGCCGCCCGATAGGACGACGCGCAAAGCGCCTCGAGGATAGCGCCACGAGACCGTGCCTCGCGAACATCGCAGGTAAACCGGTCTTACTCCTTTTCCACCGCCACCGCTGTAACGAAAAAAAACAAGTGCGACGTTAATTTTTTTTTTTTTTTTTTTTTTTTTTTTTTGGTTTTTGAAATGGAAATGAAATACGTGATATTTCATGTACGTAAATTTTTATCCAGGGCTATGTTAGTTAAGGAAAGTTTATCGATGGCGCATCTTTTCTTATTAATAATGGTAATGCATTTACAGTAATTGTATGCAATAAATACACGTATGATATATCAATATAAATTAATATATATGCAGGTGCTTATTTGACAAAATTGTTTTTTAACGTTTAGCTTATAAGATTAATAACGTTATAAAGAAGAAATATTATTAGAGTAAACATTTAAAAGCGAATAAAGCTCGCTTTGCATTTCAAGGCGATTTAAACAAGAATTATTTCATAATTTACAACATTTAATTCTCAATTTATTATCTTACACGGTAACATCATCCTACTTAACCAACTTTTATAAATTTATTCGCGCAAATTTAAAGAGAAAAGTAAATAAACGCGCGTGAAATACGAGCAAAGTAAATCTCATGATTAATTAAAAAGCAATACATATACACACGTATTACGTACAACTGCACTCGCATCGTTGCGGCTCGCAACGGCAATGAAACGGCTCGCGGAGCATGAAAATGTCCAAAACCGCGCGAACGCGCCCCTTACACGCTAGCGCGTGAAGCGAAACTAATATTGTAGCTTAACGCTAAGTGAGATTTAAGATGTGTGATTTTTAAATGGCATTATAATGTGGCTTTTGCAATGTTTAAAATACGATTTTATATGATAAAAAAAAAAAAAAAAAAAAAAAGGTTTAATTAAAATTTTAAATTATAATTTATTTATCGACTATTTATTAAGATTTGTACACGATCAAATAGTGTAGAATATTAAAACGCGTCTTATTATTGCTACTTTTTTTAAAATCTTTGTGGAAATGAAATCTAATGGAATAAAAGAATTGCTTTAATATTCGCTAAACATTAATCACATTACTTTAAGTATGCAGTAATAATATATGAATTAAATTAATGCAATAAAATAAGTAAGAGGCGTATAATGATAAAGATTAATTTTTTTTTATCAAATTCACAACAGATTTACTTAAAAAAACACTTTTTAAATTTCTATACAAAATATATTTATTTCCAAAGATTATTATCATTTTATTGAAAAATTCAATAACTTTGGATTCACAGCAATATCATTTAAAATTATTCTTCAAATTTCACGCCAACATTGTAATCGATGACAAGAGTAATTTTAATAAATTTTCTCTCGCACAAACGTGGGAGGAAAAATTCGTCCAAGCGTATAAAAAACGAGCAATAAAATAACGCGGGTAAAAAAGCGCGAACGAAGCCAACGAGCGTAAAAGGGTTCGCGCGGAATTCTCGAAGGCCTTCCCGTAACGCGATACGATATACTGCAGAACTTGCGGCTGCGGCGGACAAAGTCCCGCGTCCACTTTCTTATTCTCGCTCTCTCGCGTGGCTTTGCACGACCGCGACACAGCGTTTCTCGAGTTTAGTATTAACTGTCCCTTGTGTACATATATATATATTATACGCGTGTGTACGCGTACGTGTATGCGCGCGTCAACTCGGATTCTGCGGGCTCCTCATTTCTCATGTACACTTCGCGTCCTCCTCACAAACATGACGACGATGCGTCCCGTACGTGACGATCTTTCATTTTCGCTTAGATGTATTGTATATGTATCGGCTGTATTGGTTTTCCGTTCGAGTGGCTATGCATAGACGCGTCTCGTTGTTTTCGCAAAACTTCGATCGATAGAGGATCGTTTTTTTATTCTCTTTTGATGCTTCAATTGCTTTTATTTGCGTCGATACATATCAAATTATTTTTTTTCTTCCCGTTATATTATATTTATTATAACGATACAATTAAGAGGCAAAAATGTTTATTTTGAGAATAATTTTTTGAAATTTTTGAACAATATTTTATGAAAAACAAGTTGTTACGTACACTGTCGTACAGTGATGAATTATGAAAGTTTTTAAGAAAGATTCGAAAATGTTATAAAAACTTGAATCGTTTGAAAGATTAAAAATTATTCTTGAGTATACTAGAAAAAACACTGTATAAAAAAAGATTTGAAAACAAGTTTCGGTGTTACAACTAAGAACGCGTTGAAAAATTCAAATACTTTATGATATCAAGAACGATTGTACCAAGGAAAAAAAGGCAAGATCACAAAAAATAATCTCCCCTCTGATAGAAAACCAGATCTGCATATAACTATATCTCGAAATCTATATAAGCGCTCGCGTAGTTATCATTTCCCGAGAAGTTTCCATTCTCCAAGCGCACAATAACCTCGGTGCGCGGAATACACGCATGCACACATATAAATACATATAATCAAATCCAGCTCCTGCATATGTATATATCTCAGTCCTCGTGTATTTATTTTGACGAAGACGCTAGCGGGAGAAAGAGAGAGAAAGCGCACGTATAATGAGAACGTAGACTATGCTCGCGAGAAGCAAACCCGCTCGCATTCTCGCGTTTCGTTTGCGTATGTGTTGGTAAGGAAACCGGTTCTCGCGCCCGATGGTACACATCCTCTTTCTCCTTCGCGAGGACCCCGTATGTGTAAGATACATTCGTATACACACACATATATATATATATATATATATGTAAGTATACCTAGCGAGTTCACGCGACTGGTTTTAATAACGCATGCACGTACGTGTGTGTATAAGCGCCCAAGTGTACGTGCAACTCTCGGGACCTTTTCTTCCCTTCTCCGCGCTTATTAAATCATCGTTCGGTGGGCTTTTTTACGCACTTGACCGTCTGTACATGTTCGCGATCCCGTTTCATTAAGTGTATATATACATACATATATACACACACGCACGTACGGAAATTGTTGCGCGCTTCGTGTATGCGCGAATCCCGTGTAATTTACGTGTATATATATATATATAACGTCGTAGTTTGCACGAGTGTGCATCGTTAAACATGTATGTGGTATAGAGAGTAAGGATATAGCTTTGTTTTTGTTTGTGCACCGGTGCCGTTGACTTTTGCATACCGCGAGATGATGCGCTAGGTGGCTATTGTTAAAGAACCTCGTCACCGGGTTTTGCTTCGTTCGTGCATTTTCTAGCGGTAGAAAGAGAGAGAGAGAGAGAGACACTAGCCCTTTACTCTTGCATTTCAATAACGTTTTGTAATTTTTATTAGATTTACCTTAATAAAATGGAAAAGAAAACAGTAAATGATATTTTTAAAAGCCCAAAACATTTAAATATTTTTTTTCACTTTTTTCCTTTTATCAACTTTCATATTCTAAATAACGTCATTTTAATATAATAATCGTTTCTAAAAATCTGTTGATGCATCGCGTGGGTGTACGTAACTCTCGCTTTTGCGCCAATTTAAACAACTTGAAGAATTTACCGATAACCGTCAAGGACTTCGAGGGCAAGGTTGCACGGGTGGAAGAAGCAAGGATCGACTCAACTGGTTCTCTCTGTACTCTTCGTTTAGTGCGTGTCTAAACTTATATGCATGTATAAATAAACATATACATATTTATAAACGGCGGCGGAATGAGGAGAAAAAAATTGAGGGATAAATTCGACGCGATCCGCGCCTATAACTTTTGCAATTACGCTTTACACGTTGTTATACGGCAGAGATGCAGTTTGACGAGATCCGATGGAGCAAATGATCCATATGTATATTATATCGAAGCGAGGATTTAAATACTTTCATCGCACGTGTTTGAATTTATTAGGAGTTAATGTCGGTCAGTGTTATTGCATCTACTTATACGTTGATTTCGTTATATTTGATAACGTCATTTTAAGATTAATGTTTAATCGATAAAATTGTAAATAGTTGTATCGTGTTATTTTTTAAACGCGCATGGATTAGCGATTAACATTATTAATATGCTAACGTGTTTTTTATGTTAAAGAAAGGATATTATTTTTCTCGCAACAAAGTAACAATATTACAGACGAATATGATTATCGGCGATAAAAGTTAATCTATAAACGATGATTTTTACGCAAAAGCCATTTGATTTGTGTATAATAAAATCTATAATTATTATTATAATTAGAAATTTTGATCAATGTTTTATTCATAAAGATGAATTTTTGGGAAGTAAAATAGTGTATAAAAATATGGCCATCATAAAGTCCCGATTTCTACGTTTTGCATACGTAATTTGAAAAATGATTGATTTTTAAAGCGGCATTAAATCGATGCGTAATGTCTTATAAGAAAACGATTAAAATCCAACGCTTCTAACCGATTCTCCGCCTTTTTTTTTTTAAAGAAACTTTGACTATTAAAAGTTTCATAATTCACAGAGATATAATTTCGAAGATATACGACGTCGATATAATAAAAAAAAATAAAAAAAAAAAATAAAAAAAAAAAAAAAGAATAATCAAAATTTCTAAGAAATTTATTTTTTTTTTATTAAATATGTCATGAATAAAATCATGCGTATGAATATTTACGACACTTGATAATTTTAATTTAAAATTTTGTTAAAACGATATATATATATATATATATATATATATATTTTTTTAATTTGTATCTCTCTAAATCAATAGCCAAATTTGTAAGACATAAACAAAACATCAAATAAAATTTAATATACAATTTTGCTTTCTCAGCGATCAACATTTCACGTTGAATTCCTACGAAAGAATAAAAAAAAAAAAAAAAAAAAAGAAGAAAAAAACAAAGTCAAATCAGCACATTTCCTTTATCAATCGTTTACGTACACGTATAGTCTCGAGGAGGAGAGAGAAAAGAAAGCCAATGCAAATGCTGTCACGACGTTCTTTCTCTCTCTCTCTCTCTCTCCTTCTCTTTCTCTCTTATTACGCGCACTCGCATATGTGTACGTATATATACAGATAGAGGTAAAAGTGCTCAGTGTACAGCAAAGAGTAAGCGAGCGAGCATTGCGGACAGACTTGCACAGCGCGCGTATAACAGTGTGTGTTGTGTAGGCGAGTTGTTCCGTTAAATGCCGCGGACGCGGAAGTCTCGGCCTCGGTCACGATTTAGCCGCGCTTGCACAACGCTCGCTCTCTCTCTCTCTCTCTCTCTTGTCCAAGTTATATCGTTACACACGACTCAAACCTTATGCATATATTTGTCAATTAACTCAACGATAGAGAATGAGAGAAAATATGTCCATGAGTCGAAATCTGTATCGACCGACCGGTGCTATTCTTTTTCTTTTTCTTTTTTTTTTTTTTTTTTGCTTTATCCGATGTATATAACGTAAAGGTGAAAGGAGCACGCGGAAAAGTCAGAGAAACGCTCGCGTATAAGAATATATCAGACGATACGAACGAACGCGCGTGCGACTTTGGATATATTTTGCGGGCGGGTTGCGACACTTTTGCCTCCCCCTTTTTTTTTTTTTTTTTTTTTTTTTTATTTTCTTTTTTTCTTAATCTAAAATCTCGTAAGGATCTTGGGTAACGCGGTGCGGTAAGAGACTCGCTTTCGTATAGGATACATTATGTATATTAGAATTTTCGCTTTTTTGATCGGTTGAGAACTTTTTCTTGATTCGTATAATATGAGAATAATTTTGTAAATTAAGAATTACGAAATTTAAAAAGCAAAAGTAATTTTTTTTCATATTAAATTTTACACATTTTCCTAAAAAACATGTAATGTTTTATTTAACGTAATAAAAGTTTAAATTGGATGCACATGATGCGCAATCATAATAAAAATTTTATCTCGTTTAAATAATGCGAATTATGTGTATTAAAATACGCGATTAATATCATTATATCATAATTTTACATTTTCATTTTATAGAACCGCTATAAATATTTAAAAAATTTTAATGGAAATTAAATTAAAAAAAAAAAAAAAAAAAAAAAGGTAATCCACATCGATTAATTAAACTTGATAAAGAAATTCATTACGATAATAATTATAAGATCAATTAGTTACACAAAATTTTATTTTCGCATAATTAATATACGGTTTTAACAAGCTATTATAAAGCGATCTCTTGTAAATCAAAATACCGTAAAAGAAAACGGCATTTTGATTCACAAGAGATAGTTTACGGCTTTACGAAAATAAAGTCAAAAAACCGATCGCGACTTTCTCTGTTTATAACAAAATACACGAACGTGAACTATTGCTCTTGTGATGGAAACTGTCGTTGCCGACGAACAGTTATCCTCGTCCATAAGTCCTTTTAAGTTCTCGGAAAGTTCAAGTTTTCATTGTTATTATTTTGCACCGCTCGAAATTAATTGTCTACTTTTCTCTCATTGTGTTCAAATGAAAGAATATTAAATAAAATTCTTCTTTCTTTTTTGCAAATAAAAGATTAAACTACTAAACTTATTTTTTAATTAGCGGAATTTATTTTACTCGCAGTTTCTACTTTGATCATGTTTTACGTTACATTTTACCTTAATTTTCATTTTACTATTGTGTAAATAATCATTTATAATATTAATTCTACATTTTGAAACTTAATTGACCGATATTTAAAACAAGGCAAGCATTATACTTTCTACTAAGTTAATTAGTTTAATGATTAAATTTACGATATTTCGATTTAACATGATATAGTTATCGCGTTTTGTCGTTATTTAATTTTTTATAACAAATATTTCTAACGGTATTTATTATCCTAATACCTAAACAATATACTTAAGAAAAGAAGGTATTGAAAATAACTAAAAAAAAAAAAAGCGAATCAATGGTAATTAACACAACTGGAGTTTTTAAAAATACGAGTGATTTTATGCGATTCTAGCACCGTACTCGAGAAAAATCTGCAAGTATGATTCAACAGAACTGCCTTCGTTGTTATTCAAAAATACAAATCGATTCGTAAGACTCAACATCGCTTAAAATTCTTCATATCGCGCGTTAAAACTTAATTATATAAAGAAAATAAAAAAAAAAAAAAAAATCGACGTGTGAAAATAACGGGAAAAAAATTGCTGCTTACAAAAGTTCCGATTTCTCATAACGATTTTCAGCACCTTCTCTCCATAATCCACATATATATATATATTTAAGAACAAGAAATTATAAATGGTTAACTGACCTGCCAGTCCAGTCGCACTGATCGGCCGATGGTACGGAGGTATGAGAATTGGTAGTCGGTGCTCCCGAACATCGAGGAATTCCCGAGAGGAGTAAAAAAACTCCTCCGATCAAGGACAACGCAAAGAGGCTCGCGAGCGAATTCCTCATCGCGATCTCGTCCTCGTTACGCGTTCGGCTGACAAGTTTGTAATCCTCGAGCGCGGGCACAATCTTCTTTTTTATTCTATCTCTCCTTCTTCTTTGTTTTTTTTCTTTTTTTTTTTTTTGTACTTCGCACACTGTTATTCTCCTTCTTCCTTTTAATAACTTCTCTTCATCGTTTGATAAAGAAAAGTCACGTTAACGAAGAAAAAAAAAAGAATCAAGTTTATCCGACACTATAAGTATCAAACAATCGAGCGCGATTACAATAAAATTGTTTACACTATCGCAAAATTATTATTTCTTTATCCACTCACTCGCGTTTCGACGATGAAATAAAAAAATAAAACAAAATAATAAAAGGATGATCTCAAAATTCGCGCCTCGTTGACGATACGTACGACGGAGATCGTAAACTGTCTGCGGGTCTCGGCATGACGACTCTTCTCGACGAGAGCAGAAGCCGGACTGACTGGCTCTTGCTCCGTTTCCGAGAGAGGAGGAGGCCGCTCGGCGGCAACTTGGAGGAGAGAAACGAGGCCCTCGTCGACGCGCAATGCACGAAGAACGAAGAAGAGGGGGGGGGGGGGAGAGGGGAACGAAAAGAGAGAACCCGAGAAGAGGGGAACACACTCGCTTCGGGGCATTACATGCTTTATGTCTTTCTCCATCTCTCTCTCTTTCTCTCTCTCTCTCTCTCTCTCTCTTTTTCTCTTTTTCTCTCTTTTCCTCTCTTATTTCTTACCCCCACGCACGAACGCACGTATTCTCTCTCTTTTCTTTGCTCACCCTTAGGACGAGTCTGGAGTGAAAATGCGCCGTGCGCGCACACCCAATACGAAAGATGATTTGTATGCAGTTAATTGCCGCGAGATTGGAGATAAAAAAATTGTTTAAGCATTTAATGTTAAAAAAATAGAAATGAAATTTTTGAAAATAATCAGAATTATACACAGAAATATCTAATAATACTTCAAAATTTTGTCCAATAAAAAATTTTGATACCTCATATTCCTGTTTTTATGTAAATTTTATCGATAAATTTCATCTAAAATGTTTATTTACGAAATTTACTAGAAACCTTATTATTAATTAACTCAAATGATTTTTTCCTTACGGAAAGTTACGACATCGCAATCTATTTTTAACCGATAGTTAAACATTTGGCTTCGATGAAAAACGATTAAAAATTGCATATTTCAAATAACATCATAAGAGCACAAGATTATGCATTTTTGAGTATTTATGCAGACTGGCCCTTACGGTTTATTTCGTATTTGTACGCTTATAGACATGCATTTTAACTTTGTGTCTTTCTTCCTTTGTTATAAAGTAAATTGAAAACTGATAAGATATAGTTTATTACGGAATTTGGTGCGCTCGAAACTTTCTACAATTTTAAATTCGTGCAGTACATAGATAGTTGAGAATTTAATGTTTTACAAAAGACCACCTGTAACATCTTCGTTTAGGCTTTCATTTGGATTATACTTACAATCATATTCATAATTAAATTTGTATTAAATTTCAAAAAATTTCATATATTTTTCATCCCAAAAGGTCATATATTTTTAATGATATACGAATATCAAGATTTAAATGAAATTTGATCATTTCTAGGTATTGTTTAGTCATCATACCTAATTTGAATTTATTTAGTTTATAACAATTGGAGAATTAGTTTATTAAATAAAAACTACATAAGAATAATTAAATAAAACTTATTGTAATTATAGTCTCACTGGATTTATGAGTTATTCGTCATTGTAATTATTTTAGAAATATTTATAAAACATATATCAAAAATATCTGTAAAATAATCACAGTATCAAAGAAAACATAAATTGTTTTTAAAATTATAAACGCCTACACTAAATTAGTCAATAGAACAAAATAACCCATACCTTAAAAAATAAATCCATATCTAAAAATCATCATACATTTAAAATTGCAGTGGAGCAGACGCATCGAGTGTCAAATGAAGCTAGTGTAGAAGGATTTACGCGTTTACGCGTATATACCTAACATCGGAGGAGAGAAGCGCGCGAGGAAAAAGATGTAGGAAGGAAAAGAAGGAGAGATACAAGAGGGGAAAAAGGGCTATTTCACGCACACCGAGTGTGTACGCGTACGTATATGAACCTATATATATATATATATATACGTACTAGCGGCACGTAACATTATACAGTGTCGTCGTCCTCATACGCGAGAGAAAGATAGAGAGAAAGAATAAGAAAAAGAAGAAAAAAAAAACGAGAACTAGAAGAGGAAAGAAAGAGAAGCATTACATTCGAAGCGCGTTGGCTGCACGTGCGTTAGGGCCAGAAGGTGGTATATGTATATATATATATATATATATATATATACACACACACGACGCATAATGGGTTGGAGTATAGTTTTTTGAGAGACTCGATCGTTTAGAGCTTTTTTCTCTCTCTCTCTCTCTTTCTCTCCTTTTTTTTTATTTTCAGCCTCGGGATTTTCTTCTCTTTTTTATTTTTACTTTACGAAATGATTACGGCTCCGTGCCGACGAGTAGATAGATAAAGGAAGAGAGAGAGAGAGAGAGAGAGAGAGAAGCGTTATACGTGCGCTGCTTGGCTTTTCTTTTTCTCCCCTTCCTTAAACGTTGTAATTTTTTGTAAGAACACGTGGATTTCTTGATTCGTGGGCGGGTTTTTTTTTTTTTCATTTTGGGTAGAAAAAAGTAAGAAAATTTACGGCGATCTGGTTGGATTTTAACAGGTTGCGCTCTCTGAGAGATAATCGTTTCAAAACCGAGTGAATAATTGTTTGTTGTTATTTATTGAGCTGCTCGAGGATTAAATATCTTGAGATATAATTATAAAAACTTGAAGAAATGAAAATAATTTTCAATTTTTAAAATTGTAGTTTCATTTAAATAAACGAGCCTTTTAAAATGGAAAATTTATTGTTTCATTTAAATGTATCGAGAAAATAGTTATTTTCAAAACCAATATTTTTATATAAATAAATTAAAAATAAATATAACAAAATGCACATAATTGAAAAACTAACAGCTTACTTTAAACAAAATATACAAACCAAACTACAAAAATTCGCCATCACCTATTTTCATCATTAAAACAATCATCAAAATTAAAAACAAAATTCGAGACCGTTAGATCATTATCCGAAAATCTCTATTCCCTATCTACCTGCTCGGCGTACAATGTATCTAGTATCCATACACGTACACCTCCACACCATTACCATGAGATTGTAACCCTTGCACGCATCGCTCGCCGTTATACATAGTCGGATAATAAGAAGCCCCACGCGATTCTCGCCGCCGCCGCCTTCACCGACGTACCCGCGGGCGATGTATATATGTGTGTTTGTGTGTGTATATATGTATGTGTATATACATACGAAGAAGGTATACGACGGAAGAAGAAGGAAGAAAAAGTAGACAGAACCATTCGACCGAAAGGGAGTTCATATACACATATATGTGTAGAATACATTTA
Organism: Chalcis sispes; assembly: GCA_949987625.1. NCBI lineage: Eukaryota > Metazoa > Arthropoda > Insecta > Hymenoptera > Chalcididae > Chalcis > Chalcis sispes. The sequence goes on from OX465095.1 coordinate 61,784,389, forward strand.
CACTGGCATGTGTATGCACGCAAATCCCTTCGCCCATAAAGAGAAGTGTGTGTGCGCTCGAAGGGACAGCAAGAAAGAGAAAGAGAAGCCGAGCAACAAGTTGTCTCTCGAGACTCTGCGTTATATACAGGTATACATGTCGCTAGAGCGCACACGCGCGCACACATGCACGCGTTGTGGAGGGGGGGGGAGGTGGGGGGGGGAGAGTAAAATGCGCTCTTGTAACCAGGCGAACGCGCGCGTCTTGCATTATATTCGCGTGCGCGCTGCTCTCCTTTCGCGGACGTTGACGTATATGTATAGGTGCTATATACGCAATGCCTATCTCTTTCTTTCTCTCGCTTTTTCTCTTACTTGCCGTGGCTCATTACGCGATCAAAGGCACGCATGCAGAGAAGAGAGAGAGAGAGAGAGAGAGAGAGAGAGAGAGAGAGAGAGAGAAAGGTGATCGTGAGGGTACGTATGGCCGGTTCCGAGTTACAAGCTTCCTCGGGCGGTTTTGTATATTATATCTCGTTCTCTTCGCGATCTTTCTCTCTTTCTCTCATATACATATATTCCTTTTCGTGCTTTTTAACTCTTTGTCCTTTTCTCTCTCTCTCTCTCTCTCTCTCTTTCTCTCTTCTCCTTTATGCCTTCGTTCGCGTTCCCTTTAAGGATGGCGGAATGATGTATTCTATTTATAGGTGCATTCAAAACAAATGCACAAAAAACAATGGGCGTATCTTTTATCATTTTTAAAAGTAAAACCTTATATAGTGTATATACCTTGGCGTACGTATTTTTAATGGAATATTTTTATTGGATTTATAACACATTGTTAGATAACGAATATAAAAAGGTAATCGATGATAAAAGTATTTTTTTAATTATTTTTTATTCTTCCGCTTTTTCTTCACCTTTATTATTACGATATTAAACCATAGGTTTACACGATAGAAAATTTGTATTTATAAAAACGTAATGTCTCGATATTGGTAATTTGCATTTATAAATTAAAAAAAAAAAAAAAAAATGTATCGTTGAATATTCTTATATTACTTCACTTGAAACTTAACCAAAACCAATGATTATTTCAACAAGCTATTAATATGTATACTTAACATTTTTAAATTTTGAATACGAAAAAATTTAACGAAGCAGTTAATTTTAATGCAAACAACGACGCAAAAAGATACTTGCTATTTTTACAGTATCTCCAGTCTACAACTCGAACGTGTAATTACTATTTACTGTTTCCTTCTTACTTTCTTTTCTCTTTTAATTTACTTTTTTTTCTTTGGCATACAAGCACGAGGCTTTCCTCTTTTTTTCTTCGTAATACGTTTTATTGGAGGAGGGAAAGATGCCTGCGTTGGTTAAGCGTGCAAAGTTAACAAACTACGCGTTTTCGAGTTGAAAGATAGCGTATTTTCGTTGCCGTTGCTTTTTTTAGGTATATATACCGGCCGGATGTGGTGCCGCGATAATTTTTGTCCGCGTCGTGAATTTTTGTCTCTTTCTGTTTCTCTTTTTCTCTATATATACGTACTCACACTCGCTGACGTTTTTGGGAGTGGATCGCGCGTGTGTGTGTGTGTGTGTGTGTGTGTGCTTTCCTTCTTTTTTTATTCTTCGCTTTTTTTTCTCTTGCTGTTTTTTGACAAACGATTCTAGTACATGAACTTTCAACATATTCGAGGTTTTGCTATCATATCTTTTAATTTCTTTGCCAAATGTTTTTTCCTGAAATATAGAGAAAATAATTACAAAGTTTGACGATGAAACGAAGAATGTATTTCTTTTATTTTAATTTTATTCGCTTATTAACGTAATAAAACGAGAATTTAAGCTTTAAACTATGCGTATATCTTATATACATGAAATATATATATATATATATATATATATATATCTGAAAACTTAAAGTAAGTTATTCGCAGCGTATAGTAACATAAACACAAAGAATCATTTTATTATTCTTAATAATTCATGACTAATTCATGTAAACTTATGAAATTTTTTGTTATTAATTTATTTTGTTATTAACTTATTTTTTGTTATTAATTTCGTACTTAAGCTAATATTACATCACGAGCTTAATTTTCTAGTTTTGAATGTTTACTTCTTTTTTAAAAAAATTCTTTATTCCAAAAGCGCGTAAACTATGAAAGAAAACTGTAGGTACTCCAATAAAGTCGCAAAAAAATTTAACGACGAGTTCATCGTTACATAAAACGCCGCGCTCATTGCAATTTTGATGTTCTTTATAAGAAAGATAAACGAAAAAGTTAAGAAATTGCAGTAAGCGCAAGGGATTTCTTCAGTCATTTTCTCGTATTGTCATCGTTAACGAGGTCCACTTGACTCGAAGACGATTGACGTCATCGTGCGTAGTTTTGTCTTCATTCTCAAGACTCTCGAGTCGATTAAACGAAGTCTTTAGAAATTTCGTACATTGTGGAAGAAAGGGAGAAAGGCGAAGAGTAGAAGAATGCAAAATTCCAGAAATTGAATGTGAGATAAATATGTATTTTGTTTTTTTTTTTACCGCCATCCGCATATTGTAAAAATTTGTCAGAAATTCTTTTTTAATGATATTTGTTTTCTTTCCTTATTTGATAATTTTATACGCCTAAATATTTATTTATTAAAAATTATTTAATATTCGTTTTAATTACTTCGACTGCATAAAGTGAATTAAAAGAAAATCAAATTTAAGAAATAAAATAAATATTATATAATATTTAAGCTAATAAATGCGCGATTGAAAATCTTTAATGTGTAAGTTCTGTTTTATCTATTTGACGCGATAGCGTACGTAAGTTATATATACATATATATATATATATATATATATATATATATATATACACACACACACAAGAAAATAATGTTTCTCTAGTATAATTGCAAATTTGTGTTTCAAAGCAAATGCAGATACTTATCAGATATACAATGTAATACTATAGTGATTGTACTGATTTCATATCTATTGTTTATTATAATTATAAATAAAAAAAATTTTAATTCAAAGGTAGCGGATTAGAAACGAACATATTTACACTTTGTTGATGCAAAATTTAAGTTCTTAATACAACATTATATAAAATGAAAATAATTAATATGTAAAATATTTATATATGTTCATAGAGAAAGAAAGAGAAAGACAGAGAGAAAGAGAGAAAATAGAAGAATTAAACGAAAGAAGAATAAGTCGTTGACGTAAGTTAAAGAAGTAGAATCCACATAGGAACGCGCGTGGACACAAGATGTACACAAGTCATCCAGAATGTATACACAGGGAAAAGATTAAACGGGGTGCGAGCGCAGGCCAATTGGACTGAATTACGAGAGAATGCACACACGGGGCGGGCGTACACACACATACGTTTCTCTTTAACGACTTGCTCACATATATACACGCATATATTAAGTACGTATACGTGTAACAAGTGAGAGAGAGAGAGAACTTTTATACTCTTCAAAAAATGATCGAGCGCGTTGACGTTTAATAATAGCCGTCGTCTTCGGACGTCTCATCAAATTGCGCGCGCTTTCTCTCTCTCTCTATCTCTCTCTCTTTCCCTTGTAAGAGTATGCGTAATAACGGGCGCAAACAATTTCATCAAAAAAAGCATACAAACCGTAGAGAGTGTGGCGAGTCTTTCGCTCACTTTCGACATTGATAATAATCCAAGCGCGTGCGGTCGATCGTTTTATTGGACTCTTTATTTTTTTCTTTATTTACTTTATTTTCTTCATCGAGTCGTTCGCGAGCATCGAGAATCTTCCGCCGTGTCTTATTTGCCGCGACGAGTATATAAGAGTTGTAAATTAAGGACTGATTGCGCAGTCGCCTCGAGTTTAATCTTCGTTTATGTGTAACGATTTTTAAACAACAAGAAGCGAGTTGGCCTTTATTGTTTTAGATCGTTTTAACTAGACAAATGAACACGCGTTGATTTTTAGTTATTTATTGAACTTGACTCGCGAGTTACTTGCGAATGTTCTATATTTAGATTTAATTCATGTGCACGAGAGGCTCTGGGTGGAATTTTTTAATTTGTTCAAATTGCTGGATTTATTGCTCAAGGCTAATTTTTTTTTTTTTTTTTTCTAATCTTTTTCATTCTAATAATTATTATTGCGGTGACGAAGCGTAAAAAAATTTCTTTGGTGCTTTAACTTCGCCACTCGATCGTGACTATAATCAATGATACATCCCAAATTCAATACAAAGGAATATTTAAAACCAATAAATACAAGCAAAAATTTCACAATATTTGTTTTGACATGCACGCAAGATGAATCGAAGAAATCTTGAAAAGGAATCACAAAAAAACATTACGCGGAATTTCCATTAAAAATTCTCGTCTTCGAAGGGTAAAAATTGAATCGTTAACATGAACACAATAAATGGCATTAAAGAGTATTCACTGCCCAATGAATCGCGACGGGAAACATCTGCTCTCTGTATACAAACTTCTTCTCTTTCATACATATGTATGTGTGTGTGTGTGTGTGTTTCTATAGTAGACTATAGAATTCACTGCACAGATAACCGAGAGAGAATTCGCCGATGTATGTACACAACCGAAGCATCGTCGCGCGCACACACACAAACAGCGAATATACGCGTTTCCATTCGCGTAAGTGTGATGCACTTTACACATACTGTACGCGTTGGTTAAGTTTTATTGTAAGACGTGTTAAAAGCAGGCGTGGAATGTTTAACGTTTGATTTTACGAGTTGCTATTTTTTTACTTTTTTCGAATAATCAATCTTTAAATTTATTTAATATATGTTTTTTAATTTTAGGGTGTTACATGTAATCATGTCCGTTTAGGATACAAACATATTTAAGTCGATGTAATTAATGAAATTAAAATTGGTAAGATAAATATACTATTTAGTGATAAAGCAGAAAAAAAAAGAAAGAAAGAGAAAGAAAACGGTTACATATTTAATGCAAAACGATACGTTGATCATATCTTTTGTCGCTATTAAAATATAAAAATACGCGGCAGTTTTAAGCGCTATTATTATAAATTTAAAAAAGTAATTTTTTCTTTAAATTAATGTTACGGGAAGAACCTGAATTTCACCAGTGACTCATCTTAACCAACTTGCCGTTGCTTTAGGGCTTTTTCGTGTACATATATACATATACTGTACATACACAAATATTCCTTCTCTTTCATCCTATCATTTCCTCCTATCATTTTTTCTTGTATAGGATCAACCATATCGAAATGGAGCAAAAGATAAAGAGGGAAAAAGGAATGAGGCGAAAGAGGAAAAGAGAGATATGGACGAAGAAAAAAAGAAAGAGAGAGAAAGGATGAAAAGGCGAATTGAGAAGTAAAAAGAGATGCTCGAGATAAAGGCTAACAAAGAAGAGGTAAAAACCGTCATAAAAATTCTTGAAGCTAAAAAAATAAACAATGCCTTTTTACATTTATTCCGAAGATTAAAACTTATTTATAAAATTTTTATTGCTCAAATATTAACTCGATAATTTTAATTTTCTTGAGTTTGTAATGTTTCATATGTTCCTTGTTATCATTTGTTATACAACGTATTTATCTAAAAATTATAAAAATCTTTAAAATTTTCTTAATCACTTTTTTAACAATAACTATGATAAAAATGGTATTTAAATTTCTTCAATTTTT